>JBBMOC010000689.1:0-22857 GCA_037975185.1 Centropyge bicolor
TGTTTTTTCTCTTACGCTCTCTTTCACAGACTCATGTACATGATCAGGAAGTGTTTCATCACCATGGTGTGTGCACCTTGTCTTTTCCCTTCTGTTTTTGGATACTGCCATCTTTCCTTCCACCCTTTCTCTTGTTTCCCCTCCTTTTCATTGGTGTGTTACAGGGTTGGCTGATATGATTAATCCCTCTATCACCTTATGTGCTATTTTATATTACAATCACAATGGACTATATTGTGAGATTTATTGGAAATTCAGTCTACAGTAGTTTATACATCGGAAAACAAGAATGAAGGAAATTCAGGTTTTGCTAAGTCAGTTTACTTTGTCAAGTAAACACCTGACAAACAAAGCTAATAGGTAACATTGATACAAAAAAAATCTGTAATCTCGTTAATTAAAAAAAGCAAATGTGCTTCCAATTGCCTAATATAACCAAAGAGATTACTCAAGAGATATTACTGAATTTACCTTGTTAGAAACAGTAACTAAATCATTAATGATTACCAAAGCTCTGGTTTCTTAAGACATACACTAACCTGAGTGTACTGTTAGAATTGACCTGTTGTTTAGTATTTTCTTTTTGCTCTCTATATGACCGAGTTGTCGATTGGTCATCCATGATAATTTAACAAGAAATCCACATTTGTGTGTACTATTGCTGACCACTAAGACACAGTAGGCATTGTATGATATGTTTTCCCTTTCTTTCTGGATATATGAATCTGCATGTGTGGTTGTTATGCCTTTTCACGTGTCTGTATCTAAATTTTTGCATGTGCATTTCCAGGTCCGTTTGACAGTTTGCTGAACTTGGCCTTAAAACAAATAGCAGGACATCGCAGCCAATTGGAGGGTCTAAAACAGGAAGAGAGCACCATCCTTCATCCTTATATACTAGACCTAATGAGCAGTTAATCCAAAGAAGGTTACTGTGGGAACTGTGGCTATGATCAACTGGCTCAACATGTGTGAATCGCACAAGCAATTTTTAAGCATTTTTGGGGCAGTTTTACAAGTGTTGGATTATGTGATTTGATTTTATGGTAGTAGGAAATTCAAAAGATACAAGAGGTTGAATGCAGGCTGAATTCAAAAGACGGATTTTAAAGTAATTTTTCTTGCAAATGCGACCATGTCACAGAAATGCAAGGCGCATTTAACAATTGAACTTTTGTTTGTGCCTGTATGTTTTGTACAGGACATAGACAACCTGCAGCAGGTCTGGGAGATAACGCAGGACTGGAATGTGTGGAACATCTGGAAGGTTGGTCATTTTGCTACGCGGCGGATGGAGAGCACGGAGAGCACGGAGAGCACAGGACATGTTCAAAAAACTCCACAAGCTTCAGAGAGAACTAAAGGTCAGTCGCAGCAGATTTTGGCTTCCTGCTACAGAGTGACAGGCACAGTTTAGTCACATGTATTGCCTGTGCCAGCTTAGGTTTTGTTTCATGCACAATACATTTAATCACTACTGTACAAACTAGAAGCTGTACTTTGGTGATTGTCTCTGTAGAAAGAACAGAATTTTGTGTTTATAATGGCTACAACGTTTGCAGTATCTTGGGAGACATCATTAGAAGTGTTTTTAGCTTCAGACCAGTAAATTCTGCCTGAAATGCGTTTTACATTGAAAGCTAAAACATCAATGGCTTTCCCTCAGGAAACATCTCAAAAAGTACAGTTCTCAGCAGATCTAACAAACATTACACAGTAGTAAGGGTCTGATCTTTGTCTGACTGCAGGATAAGGAGTGGGATATATTAGATTTCTCCAGGAACAAAATTGACCAGTTCAAGCACATCATCCCTCTTATTGCTGATCTGAGGAACCCAGCCATGAGAGACAGGTACTGACTAAAATATATCTACGTGTATTTACGTGTCATAACACTTGTCATTTCAATATATCATGAAACCACTGTGTTGCAGTAGGTACAATGTACAAGACATAGCAGAAGAATAACCAATACCTGTCAAATAGTTAAACAGTTGAAGATTTAATGCCCTCATTTAGAGGACTAATGTTGGATTGGGTGAATGCTGAGTTTGCTGTACAGTGGGGCATTTTACAGCTTTGACTAAGCAGACAGACATTAGGCATGTTGCTAAGTGTCATAGAATAAACTTATTACTGTAGTTAGTCCAGACTCCTTCCTGAAGTTTGTTCTACTGACTTTTTTCCAAGGTCTTCTACTCAGTCTTATTTCCCCTCTTCAATGTAGCTTAATTCCCAGAGGGCTATCCAGAACTTTGCTGCATTCTCTCCTCACTCTAGGTGCCACATTTAAATGCATACACACTGCCTGTAAAGAAAAATCTCTTTTACAGAATCAACATCTCGTCGTACCCTGGTGCCTTGCACCATAAAATAACTAAGAGAAAACAAAGACAAAGAAGCAAATCACATCCTGTGCTCAGCACACTGAGTGTGATACAGTAGTTGGTGAGGGCAATGAAAAATTAGTGTGTTGAGAAAGATGGCAAGGAATTAAAAGGGTATGTTACCTGTGTCAAATGAGTGCACTGTTGCTGTGATTAAAAAGGAGGAGAACAGCCAGAAAGTGTTAGTTTGCACAAATACTTCTATCTCCTCTCCCTCTGTGTCACCCTCCATCCATCTCTTCTCAGTGCCAGCTGTCTGTAAATAGTAAGGTCAGTTTCATTTCTGGATACTGTCAAAAGTTGCCTTGTGTCTAAGGAATGTCAATACAAATATAATAATGTTTAATATAAAGTATAAGTATGTAAGCATGTGTTTTTGTCATGTGTTATCACCTTTTCTGTTTTTTCCTTCCGTTGACTGACTGACTTATTTGAGACCAAGACAAATCATGTTTTCAATCCCACCTTTCTTTCAGGCACTGGAAGCAGATCTGTGATCAGCTGCAGTGCACGTTTGACCAAACCAGCACTGAATTGACCTTGGAGAAGATCATATTGCTGGGCCTCAACAAGTTTGCTGACAAGATCTGTGATATCTCTGGAGCCGCCAGCAAGGAACTCTCCATAGAACAGGTTCAGTTTCTTCTTTTGGTCTAGACTGAAGCTCAGTGGGTATTTTGGAAGCCTCTTCCGCCTACATTCATTCTAATCAGGGTTTTGACATGTCATACGGTGTAAAGTAAAAAGAAAAAAATGGTGTTGTCATTGTGCCTTGCTCTTTGTGTTTAATATTTAAGGGTCTGGAGGGCACTACGAAGACATGGGCCGAAACGTTCCTGGACATGGCACCTTACAAAGATGAAGGCCACTACCGGCTGAGGTGAGAAAGTGTTTGGGTGGAGGGTTCAAGAAATAATAAATGCAACCCAGAAACTCACTCAAACTCATGGCCACTAGATCCCACAGCTCAGTACAGCTCAATACTGCCATCTGGTGATGTCTCATTCTAGCTTTGCTGGTTTTATAGATAAATGTCATGCCTCAGAAACATGGCTGTATGGTAGAGAGCATAGACGCTGATGTGTCATATACTATATGCAGCTGTTAACAGCCTTGCTGGAGAAGTCAGAAAAAGGGAGTGAGTGTGTTTGTTTGTCGTCAGAGATGATCGAGCAGAACAGACTCAAGTGAGTGACAGCCTGGCTGGTGAAAGCAGGAATGCCCAGCCCATCTGCTGCATAAAAATGAATACAGTCAGACCTCAGGCCAAGTCTAATTAACAGCCCAACCCAATGCCACTGAGATTGTGATGCAAGATCAGAGAAAAATGAGGATGACTGAAAGGTGCAGAAAATGAAACCTTTCAAACATGTATAAATAAATTCTTTTCACATATTAACTACAAATGAACAAAAGGAGAATAATAAACACAAAAGTCAGAAGAAATGTGAATAACTGCTGGCATATTTTTCTGAGGTCACATCAGAAAGTTAATCAGCAATTTATCAAGTGAGGTGGATCTACTTGTCCATGGCTAATACAGCGTAGGCTGCCACAGTCATGCAACAACACTGAAACAGTTACCTCATTATGGATAAAACGCCTCCAAAGACTAATGTCTTGGGATGTCTGCCAAACCAGTATGAGGAAGCTGATTAAGAAAAAGTTGAATAAATTTTCATTTTGAAATTCGAGGGGGGAGTAAATATGAGAAACCTCAATATTATGCAGTCCAAATATATAACAATAATTACAGTCGCAAAAACCCATCACCAAGGGAAATTAAAACCTTTTTGTGACAATTCTAACAAAAAATTGACATAATAGTCCTCACAAAGATGGATTTGTTGCAGAAATTATTCATCTGCATTGGAATACACTAAATTGTCCAGGTTTACCAAATACATTGATAATGTCAGTCTCTGCTTCAGTGCCTTTTTCCACTATAAAAGTGTGTCACCATGGGAATCCATTATAAGCAGTCATCAGCAGTCATGTTTAATTCTCCCTTCCTGTCTCTATCAGGGGCACAGAGGAGGTTTTCCAGGCCCTGGAGGACAACCAGGTTATTCTGTCCACAATGAAGGCTTCCCGGTTTGTCAAAGCCTTTGAGCAGGAGGTAGACTGCTGGGAACGCTGCCTGTCCCAGGTGCTGGAAGTCATTGAGATGATCCTGACGGTGCAATGTCAGTGGATTTATCTGGAGGTACAGGAAACATAATTATATACTTTACCATGTCATAGGATTTCACATGGACATTCATTGCTTTACAATGATCTTTTCCTTATTCTCTATGAATATTCATCATTTGATCACATTTTGAGTTTATTTCAGTAGATGTGTAGGTCACTTGTTGGATATTGGCACAATACACACACACAGTATAGTACCCCCTGTTGGTTACATTGTTGCTTTTCACTTTTCATAGCATGAGCAGTAGGTTAAAAGAGCTTCAGTGGTTCGCCTGTGTCTTAAAAAGGTGTGTTTCAGGCACAGTATTGAGTATAAATCACCCATGCTTTGGCAGCACTCAGAGCCCAATACACAGTCACTGTAGTCACTGTAAAATGGAGGAGAAGAATGGAGACTTGAAACTTAGAAATATGCTGTAGGCCATTTGTGTATACTACAAATAAATGCAAGGCGCCAAGCCAGATGATTAAAAAACGCAACTAAAATGCCTCCTATGTAGACATGCCATTATAAAGCACAACTGAGCTGGTTGCAACAAGGGTGAAATACATATACTGTGTTTTAATTAAAGTATCATTCGGTTTCACTGTAGTCCTATTAAATTACCTCTGTCACAGCTCCCTGATTTAGATTTTCTGACCTCTTTTTTCTTTTATACCATCTTTTTTACCGTCTTTTTCAGTCTCTTTACAATTAACCTCTTTCCACTACCACAATCTTTCTCTGTCACTCTCCATTTTAAATTTTTTTCTATCTGTCTAGAACATTTTCCAAGGAAAGGACATCAGGGAGCAGCTGCCTCATGAGTGCAAAGAGTTTGAAGCTGTCAGTTCAAGTTGGAAGAACGTCATGGGCCGACTCCACAAGGATAACAATGCCTTGCAGGGAACACACCACCCCGGTATGACATCATACTTCCTGTTTCTTTGAAGAACATGGTGTTATCAAAACCATACATGGAGTCTGTTTTCTGGTTTATTGTCATGGTATAGAAATAAAAAATATGTCCCTCAGCTTGTGTTGTGTTCTCTAATGTTGAGATGCGCTTCTTGCATTTATATCTTGAGAAGTTTTATTTTAATTGCTCCACAGCTGTTTAGAATGGTGTCCCATATTTTATCCACACCAAATTGGAGTGGAAAAAAATATCAAAAAACATTTGGTTAGGATTTTAGTGTGTTAAGATGTGATGATGTCAGTCCAAAGAGACCGTCTATCAGCTACTCTTCTGTCTTTCAGGCTTGCCAGAGAAGCTGTCAGAGATGAGCGCCAAGCTGGAGGAGATCCAGAAGGCCCTGGACATGTACCTGGAGGGAAACCAAGAGGCAGCTCTTTCCAAGATTCTACTTCCTGTCCAGTAATGTGCTGGAGATCCTGGGGCAGTCACAGAACCCTGAAGCCATGCAACCCCACCTGAAGAAGTGTTTCGACAACATCAAGAGCCTGCACATTGAAAAGGCACGTAAGCCCATTTTGTCAAGATTAGATCACATATTATTAAACATTTACATGACTGATGTTTCTTTACCTGAAGGTCTTTTTTCTGCAACAGATTCACTCTGACATTCCTCTACTTTATGGGTATAGCGAGACAAAATATTGGAAGTCTATAATGCAGGCTATATTATTTGTTTATGAAAATTATTCAATTGTGATATTTGACAACTGAATAGTATTATTTGTAATGCTTTATAAGTGTCAATGTAGTCTATTCTATGTGTCCCAAGTGAGAAATAGAAATAACATTAATTTGTTAGATTTGGAGCAGTGCCCTCAAACAAGACATACTATGATGTGCAATCCAGTGGTACACAGCAGATGTGATTAAATTGAGCGAGGTGACTGGTATTTCTTAGTTTTTAAAAATATCTTAGATGGTAGCTTTTATCTGCAACAGCACCTGAAGGATACATCAATTGACATCAGTTACATTTTACTACATTTGTTGCTCCATTAGAGAAACGTACTTAATTGTAAATCAGATTATACAGTACATACCGACTGCCACTGTGTGTGTGTGTCTTTTGTAGGACGGCCGGAAGCCAGATGCTGTTGGGATGTTCTCTACTGATGGGGAGTTTATTGCATTCATCCAACCAGTGCACCTGGACAAACCTGTGGAGGTACAGCAGTGATGATTATGATCATGATCGTGGTGATGGTGAAGAGTGTTATGGTGATATATCTGAGTGTACTCATGATAGTATTGCATTTAATGAACAATATAGTATGGTATATGGTTGTGGAGAACTTTTTTTTTGTGTGGATATAGGTTTGGCTGTGTGATGTTGAGAAGAACATGCGTATTACACTAAAGGATTGTCTGAGCAACTGCCTTGTAGCCCTGAAGAAGAGGCCAGGACAGAGAGACAAATGGGTCAAAGATTGGCCAGGACAAGTACATTGATCTTTAGTTTTTCCCTCTTTAACTGCCCGTCTTGCTTTTTCCTGTCAATGCTGGTCATGAAAAAAAGGCTACATTTTAAAGCAATGCAAATGGATTTGCCAATTTGAAAACAATGTAATCACAATTATGTTTGCTCAATTTACAAATGTAACTTCCTGTTGAACTCAAAAGTACCCCTCTCCTTTTCTACTGTTTTTAATTTAATCCATGCCATTCAATTTCCACCCAATTGGTAGAATGTACGCCTGCTTGTTTTGTTAATAGATAATACACTTGAAAGCAGTAGTGTTTTAATGTTAACATCAAATTAACATAAAGTTACTAAGTTCTTTCAACTGAAGGACTCCATTTCCTTAAATGTGTTCCTGTTTTAGATGCTGATCACAGCCAGTCAGATTCAGTGGACCACTGTTGTCACTAAATCTCTCATTACCAACAAGGAGAGAGCTGATTAGTCCTCACTGAAGTCCATGAAGAAGAAACAGGTTTGATACTTTTTTTTTAACTAAACTTTTCTGGAACTTGTGAACATAAGTAAAATCATTTTGATGATTTGTGTATGTAAGCTGAATGCTCTGTGCCAATCTTCCTAAGTATGTAAATTAGTCTTGGGTCATCATTGTGTTTTACGATATTATATATATTGTATTGTCAATATTTTGAAAAGCTTATGATTAAATTCACCTTATGTTTAAATCTATGTATCAGCTTTTCATCACCATGGATAGTAAACATAATGAAGTTAAGAATTAGCAATCTTCAGTTAACCCATGAGCTCTTGTGTTAACGGCATCTTTGTTTCTCAGGTCTCTATGCTTCAGTGCTGTTCAGATACCATCCGTGGCAACCTGTCCAAAGTGCTGTGTCTGAAGATCGTAGCACTGGTCACAGTGGAAATCCATGCTCGAGATGTCATTGATAAGCTGGCTAAAACGGGCTGCAATGACATCAATGCCTTTGAGTGGCTCTGCCAGCTGCGACTGTACTGGGAGAAGGTATGCTCTGAGAGGGACAAGTATTAGCAGCAGACAGGAGGCAGTATGGAAGGAACAACTTCTTTGTAGCTTTTGTGATCTTTTTGGTTTTTATGATGAGGACTACAATTGATACAGAATAGATATACGTTAATACATTTTATCCTCACCATCAGAGTTTTCCCATCAGCGATATTTAATGACAAAGCTGGACTCAAAACGGTGATCAAGAACAAGTGCATCTAAAAAGTAAATGACTAGTTTTTATTGATTCAGTATAATAAACATTCATATACCCTCTCCCTGTTCCACATTATTTCCATATTATAAGCACTTCTCACTCTCCACCACTCACTTTGCTGACCTTATGGCAGCAAGAGATCAATTTTGCTGAGCTGAGTTGGAATGAGACCAAGAAAACCTCCATTAAACTTGTTTTTTTTAAAGTTGTTTATTTCCTGTTTTGTTTGCTCTCCCAATAGGATGTGGATGATTGCATAATCCAACAGACGAACACACGTTTCAAGTATGGCTACGAATACCTGGGCAGCTCTGGACGGCTCGTCATAACTCCACTTACTGACAGGTTACAATCAGTCATTCGGTCAGTTTGTGCACCAACCAACCAATGCATCAACTCATCAATCAATCTGTCACATGGCAGTTAATTATTTGATTGCTCATTTGTCAAACTATTTTCCATTGTTTTTATATGTAAAATGTTATTTTTATGTTCATTATTGATACAGAGTATCAGACAACTGACTGATTTCCCCATTTTGGAGACTAAGAACAGATTTACACCATGATCAGTATCCCATGTAATTAAATGTCAAGTAAATTACTTGTGGGCAGACAGAAGCTACCATTAACATTGTTACTATAGTTTAATCACTAGATTGCACCTTGACCATTTTGGACCTTACGGGGGCCACAAAACTATTATATCCAAGTTATGCAGCCACTATATTTTGTCAAATTTTCAGTGTCTATTTCATTTGTTTAGCATAATTTTAATAAGAAAAATATTCATACATATATTTTTTTCTGCACTCATTCTCTGTAGAGTAAATGCTCATGTTTGACTCTGTTCAGGTGTTACATGACCCTTACCACAGCGCTTCATCTCCATCGGGGAGGGGGGCTCTCTTAAAGGTCTAGCTGGTACTGGGAAGACAGAGACTGTGAAGGACTGAGGCAAAGCTCTAGGCATGTACGTCATTGTAGTCAACTGCTCTGAAGGACTGGACTACAAATCCATGGGACGCATGTACTCTGGCCTGGCACGGGTAAGAAAGAAAAGGCATTATGATGGTGATGATGATGATGGGGATGCCCCTTGTTAACCTGTCATCTCCCTTCTGGATCCCCTAGTAACAGGGATAGTGCAGGGGCAGAGGGGTTGTTTACTTTAGTCTTTCTGAATCATTGATCATTTACTTGACTGAGGTTTGAGCATGTTATAATCTGTGGCCCCAACCATGGCTCTGACATATCAGTAGCCTAACTGTGCTGTGTACTGCTAAATCCATGATGCTGTCCGTGGTGCTGAATTAGCAGACAGATTTGTCATTGTGTCGTTTCATCTCAGTCCCGCCCTTCTCTCAGTTTCATCTTGGATCTGTAATATTTTCTTTAAACTTTATACTATACTATGCTACCATAGAGAAGAGTCACCTTAATAATCAAAGTGAAAGTTGCGCACCTCTGAGTAATTGAACTTTCAAACTTCTATGTATTTCATTGTGACCACAACAAACAGACGGGAGCATGGGGGTGCTTCGATGAGTTCAACCGCATCAACATCGAGGTGCTGTCGGTAGTGGCCCAGCAGATCCTCTCCATCCTGTCAGCCCTCTCAGCCGGACAGTCCAAGTTCCATTTTGACGGGCATAATTATCATCTTATAAATAAACTGAATTGTTGATTTAGGAAGAAGTATGTTTGCTGCTCTGTAACAAACTGGTATCTGCATTTAAAATTTGAAGATTACTATGTTTATCTGCTGTACAATAAGTGCTTTTGAAATTTGACAAACAGGCAGCAGAGCTATTCACTGCATTTTCATGTGCACAAGTATCATATTTGTGATTGGTGTGATCTGGTGTGTCCCGGTTATGTGTCACACATGTTAACATATCCTGGTTTCAGAAGTCTGGATGAAGCAAATTTGAATATGCTACTTTGAGTACATCATTAGAAACCTGGATAATGTGGCATGTAAACACTCTTTGTTTGTCCAGAACACACTGACTGAGATGATGAGAAATCAAAACACAGCTGCCCACAGATGATCAGCAACCTAGATGCTCTTATGATCATGTATACAGAGATATAAATAGCCAGGTTTCTCTTATTCCATGTAAGCACCATATCTCAGGATAAGACTTGGAAAAACAGAGATACAAATGTGCATGGAAACAAACTCCTTGGCTTCAGTAGCTAGGATCGGTCTGCTGGGCGTTGGCCAGTGACAACAAGCTGCAGTTTATTCAGGAACAAGGAGATATTGTATTACTCTATGTAACGACAGGGAACTGACTTCAACTCTCTCACTTCTTAAAAACAAGGCCTTGTCTTTGTAGTGCATGTATCCGTTTAATGAATTCTGTCTGGGTGCTACTTTTACCCTGTACACAGTTCTGAATACGCACTGATTTCTAGAGTATATCTTGTTGAATGATCACAGCCTTAATTAAACATCTCCATGTCTTTTATGTGAAGAGCTCAGGCCATCAGCAGATGAGATTGAGTTCTTCTACACAGATAGAGATGTAATATCATCAAATCAATCTGATGGATTCAGTTAAATGTATAATGCTTTCCTTTTCATGGATCAAAGGTACAGATTTGGCATTTTTGTCTTGATTTATCAACGTTTTTAACAAACCATTATATTGTAGATACCATTTAAAGTGATCATGTAGGAAAATGTATGTGGCTGGAGCCTGAGCTGAAAAAGCTCAGTAATGGGGTTTGTTGCATCACTCTGAGAGTGTGTGTGTGTGTGTGTGTGTACTTGGTTGAATGGTTTTCTTGCCATGCTGGATCCTGTTTGGAGCCATGATTATGTGCCAGAAAGAGAATTAGGAGTATAAAGGATAGATTACGACTGACACTCTCAGTCATAATCTCAGCCACTCAGTACCCGATGTTAGCTGAATACCATGCTGTATATCTTGAAGACTGACAGAAATGCATGTATTTATATATATATATATATACACCATCATACGTCATGTTGACAACATTAGTTTTATTTTTATAAAGGCCTTTCATTATATATACAGTTTCTATTTCCCCAAATATTTTCATTAGTATAAATTTTCCAAATATAACTTAAGGAATTAAGCGCAACCTAACCTTATTTTTGACTGTTATAATCTGCTTCCAAGTTGGCAACATGTTACCTTATTATATCCTCATTGTTTTGTTTGCTTGTTTTGTTTTTCTGTTTTTTTTAAAGGGCAATGGACAGAACATCCACTTTTTATGCTTTTATGGTTGAACAGATGTACGATTTGAGATGTGCATTTGATGTCCACTGAGGGAAATGATGGATTGATGTTCAGTGACATGCTTTCCTGACACACTGTCCTGCCCAGTCCAGCTGGCTCATCTTAGGTTACATACTGAAAATGTTAATTCTATTTCAGCTGACATTCACTCCTCGTCCCTCTCTCCTCCTTTGTTTCTTTTCTGTCCTGCCTTTATGTTGCTCTGTCACTCAACCTCCGTTTCTGTCACCATAGCTACTAGTGAAGAAAGTGTTCACCCTGTACTCACTGGCAGTGCAGCAGCTGTCTAAACAGGACCACTATGATTTTGGCCTGCGTGCGCTCACCTCCTTGCTTCGCTATGCTGGAAAGAAGTGCCGCGCTTGCCCCAACGTTCCTGATGAAGAAGTAGGTTTCCCTCTCTGAGTCGTTCTTTGTCTCACTCTCTCATACACACAAAATGGGATTCAGAACTTGCTAGGTGCTCAGTAGAAGTAAATCAAACCAACCTACTGATATTTTGGTATTCAGCTGTTTCAAATGATACATTTCAGTCAGATGTCCATATAGATTAAACTGGTTTTTCTCACTATAATCATTCCTTTCTAATGCACTTGCAGTGTAAATGAAGGGGAACAAAATCCACAGTCCACCTTCTGTGCAAAAGGTATATTGCTCATATATAGGAAGGAATCTCATACTGAAAATACTGTAACTTGCATGTGTTTAACAGGCAGTAGCTGTGACTGCATCAGCTGGAATGTTAACCCAAGCTGTGGTGTCATCTCTCTTTTGGCATCCTCTCTAACTACAATGTCATTTAGGAGAGCCATCACACATACATTTGAATGAACTAATGACTGTCCTTCCCTTTCAAATGAGCTAAACTCTTCAATAGGAAGTGTAATTGTGAGTGAGTCTTGCCTTTTTATCTCTGTCCTCAGGTCCTGCTAATGGCTGTGAAGGACATGAACATTGCTAAGCTGACCTCTGCTGACCTGCCACTATTCAATGGAATCACCCAGGATTTGTTTCCTGCTGTGGAAACACCCATTATAGACTATGGCAAAGTAAGTCAACAGTTAAGATCATTCCGTGTGTTGTAACATGAGTAGTGTTTTGTTGAGTGTATTCCGACTGTATGACATGAAGTCATATGACAGTGCCCCTTCTTCTTGATCCCTACAGAACAAAACACTTTGTTTCTTATCTGTGCAGAAGGAAATGTAGTTCAATTGCAGTTCATTTTTCTCAGAGCTTGTCCTGACCGCTTTTGTTATTATATTTAGATTATAGTCATTTGGAGAAAGTGAGAAAAGGAACTAGGTGGATGGATGGCATAGTGTCTTGTTGTTGGCTTTTCATTTTTCTGTCCTAAAAGAATTAGTGCCTAAAATGTTTTCTCCTCCCTTCCCCTAAGCCTTTGTGAGCGTGTGTATTTGTACAATATTTTCTCAGCATAGCACTATGTAGGAGAGCATACAGGTGATTTTCTCTGTGGTCTGTTCTCTTACCTTTCATCACCCATTACCTTCTTTGATATATTATATACACCAAAATGGACAAACCTAATTTAACTTACAGAAACTGAATCACACATTTCTGTGTATTTGCAGTATTACTCAGGGTATCCCCATCACTGACTGCCTGTCTGTCTTTTGCTGTTGTTGTTTTGGTTTTTTTTTGCAGTTGAAGGAGGCTATAGAGGTTGAGCTTCGTCAGAACAGTTTGCAGGTGACTCCTTTTACCGTGACCAAAGTCATCCAACTTTACGAGACCAAAAACTCCCGACACTCCTCCATGCTGGAGAGTGTGTCCTGGAGGACCCTGCAGGGTGCCCTCACTGCCCTGCACCGCAGGGGAGAGTCTGGCTTCCAGCTGGTCCAGGTGGGTGTGGATGGAAAACAATACACTGCATAACTTTTCTTTTAATTAAAGCAGCAGCAGTAACCAATAAGTGACAAAGTTCTCACTTTTAGGGGTGTTTTCCAGACAGCCAAATATACACAACCTAACAAATAACATCTGCCACTGAACATAATTACATTTATTGTATTAATTCTCAACTCTCCACAAATAGGTCTTTTTTTAGATCATGTAGTGCTCCAACTTTATCATGAGCAAATCATGGACTTGATTCGTTCAAACCATTTCCAAACTAGGCACTGGTTTAGATGAACATTACTGACGCCAGCAGCATGTATTACCAGTGACATATACTTATCCTTGACAGTCTTCGGTAATTACGATCTGCCAATATAAAGCTTTTTATCATCTCTTTATCATCTTCTCTTTCATTCTTTGGTCCCTGTGGCTGAACAGGAGTATCCTCTGAACCCCAAATCAATGAGTCTGGGAGAGCTGTATGGAGAAAATGACCTCTCCACCAATGAATGGACTGATGGAGTGCTGTCCTCACTCATGAGATCAGCCTGTGCAGGTGCTGACACCAAGAACACGTTGCTGTTCATACCATGTAGTATAGGATAGTAGTAATACGAATACTAAGGACTGATGATTCTTATGGAACATCATCTATCTAAAATTGTCATTATAAACACATTCTTTGTTTCATTATGCATACTGCTGCTTTTTCTGTCACACACTGTCTGCCCTCCATTCTTAGATGAGAAACCAGATGAGAAGTTGATTGTGTTTGACGGACCGGTTGACACGCTGTGGATAGAGAGTATGAACTCTGTTATGGATGACAACAAGGTGCTCACGCTCATCAATGGAGAGAGAATCTCCATGCCTGAACAGGTGAGAACAGACCTGGAAGCTAGACATTTTGACTTTTCATAGCAGGAAAAGTACAAGTGTTACATATAACATTAACAATAGCTCCATTCTGTTCAAGTTGCAAAGTAAGCCATGACAGTTTGACAGTGAGTCAGCATGAGCAAAACCAGGACTCTGAAACTGACACTAAAAGTAAATCAGTCATCAATAATCTGTACTTTTCCATCTGTTACATTTCAAAGTGTCTTTCAGGAACATATGCGCTTTGTGTTAAGCATTACATTGGATTTATGGTGACCACATATACAGCAGATGTAATTCATATGTTTTCAAACAACCATGCACTCGCCATTGCCAACTTTCACCAGTTTCCAAATGGAAAGCGTTGAATATGCAATGACTAAAATGTATTGTGTGTTTATTCTGGGCAGCAACTAAAAGGAAACAAACTGGCCTGTTTTGTTGTTCTACATGCAGGAGTCCCAGATTAGGCGGATCTACAGCACCATGATCAACCAAAAGCTACAGGGGTTTAAGGAGGAGGTGAAGCCCATTGGAGAGATTCTGACTCAGGCCATTTTAGAAACGTATAATGCTGTTTCATCTCGTTTCCTTCCCACTCCAGCCAAGATACACTACCTCTTCAACCTCAGGGATATCTCCAAGGTACCCAAATGACACGGCTGGAGAATACACTGAACCCAAATGCAAGACTCAGAAAGGGGCTTCTTCAAAATAAGAGTATTTATTAAAAGTATCAAATGAAAATCACTGACAAAGAGGAAATAAAGAGTCAAAACGTGAAAAAAATGCAAGAACTCAAAATCACTCAAAAGAGGAACAAATTGGCAAAAAGGCAAGACAAAGTATCAACTGAAAACTTAACAAAGACAAGGTTGAGACGTGACATGGAAAATGGCTGGAGAGACTTACTCATGACGAGACAAGGCAATCTGGCACAAGACAAGGGGAGACACAGACTTAAATACACAAGGAAGGGGATCAGGTGGAAACAATCAGGGCAGGGCAGACAATCACAACGGCGGGAAACACAACAGGAAGGGCAAGCAACCTGAAACGAGAGGGGAAGTTAGTTTCACAATAAGACAGGAAATCACAAGACAACATGAAACACAGGACAAGACAGTAAAATAATGAAATTATTTTTCTAGATACGACACCAAATGTTTTGACTGATACAAGTATACCCACAGCACACGCATACATAGAGGTTATTTAGATTTCTATGAAAATTCTAAATGCTGTAGTAACCTGTTTATTAAAATGTTACATGACGCATTCATGTCTTATTTCCTTTTCCACCCCACCCCAGGTGTTTCAGGGTCTAAAAACTACATCACAAGGCTGTGGATCCATGAGTGCTTCAGGTAACCAAGGACATTTTTGACTACATCTTCGACCTTCTGACAGTTATAGTTCCGGCCTCATTGTGACGGTGTAATTATGCATCATTATCCCTTGGCTTAGATGCCTGGGATATTTTACTTTTTTACACCTACATATGCAGTTGATTTTGTTGTGTCTATACTGGATTATATTTGGTGTCTGTGTTTTGTGGTTGATTTCAGGGTTTTCTCCGACCGCCTTGTAGATCGTGGTGATATGGAGGCCTTTGTTGCTTTGCTGGGGGAGAAACTGACCTCTCTCTTTGACCTCACATTCCACAATTTGCCCAAACAAACAACCGCCAATATTTGGTATAACTATGATTGATTGTCAATATCACACCAATAAGTGTAAAAATACTCTCACATATAAGATAATGAATTGGTAATAGACTTTAAGCCTTATGAAACTGAGAGAATAATGGCTGCGAAAAAAAGATATGAATGTCTATATGTGTGTTTATTTATTATACTTAATATTATTTCTGTGTGTGTCAGGTGATTTCCTGAGCAAGTCTCATGTGTATGAGGACCTACGAGACATTCAGGGCCTCAAGAAGTTTATGGAAACCCAGCTGGAGGATTACAACCTGACACCTGGTGTTGTGCCTATGAGCCTGGTGCTCTTCCGAGATGCTATTGAACACAGTACGTCTGCGAAGGCAGCACACACTTTCTCACACATATTTGAACGGACAATACAATGTGCATAAAATTTCCCTGATGAATCAACCCACAGCATCAGTGCCACCCATCACATTCTGTCCAGTCAATCCAGTACATTACCACAGTCAATATGTGAGGTTCTCATCTGCTGTTCTCTGGCGCGTCTTTGCTGTGCTCACTGTTAGTCATTGTTATGATTCAGGCTCAGTTTGAAACTCCTTTGAAACTCCACAACGTGAGGTGCAGCTAAAAGCTCCCCTTTAGTTAAAAGCTAAAGAAGGCCTCTCAGCACCAGCCTCTGCTCTCTACACACTGCTGTCAATGTGCCACTTGACCACATGCTACTGCAAATCAGTAGCACTACATTATTCTCAAAACAACATGGATCAACACCTGCTTGTATGTTGTGTTGGTTTGTACATGTATGCAGGGATTTTCAGGCACACTGAGGCTCCATGATGCTCTATGTCATTATCAGAACAGATTGCACACTATAAAAAGTAGTGGAAATAAAAACCTTATGACCATAAATGTTGTCACATGCAAAGCTGATATAATGACAAAGTATCTGAATATATATTAGAAATGCTTTTCAGTTGTTCAAGCCACACAGTTATTGTAAGGAAACTATAACTAAAGGATTTGGTAATATTTTTGTGTTCCCTCCACAGTAACCCGTGCAGTACGTGTGATCAGTCAGCTCAAGGGCAACATGCTACTGGTTGGTGTTGGAGGCTCTGGTAGACAGAGTCTGTCTAAGATGGCTGCCTCAACCTGTGAGTACCAGGTATTCCAGGTGGAAGTCACCAAGCAGTACCGCAAGCAGGAGTTTAGAGAAGTTGAGTTTAAACACACTGTAAGTGCCAACACACACTACTAGTACATTCACAGATGTTTGAGAAAGGGAAAGTATGAGTGTATCCAGCATAGAGAGGTAACCCTGTGGTCTGGTTTGAGCCTTTCTTGTTTTAATTTCCAAAGACGGAAATTAAACAAGATTAAAAACCTTGGACTATGTTATATGTTCTATAGTCAGGGTAAAGCATGACAAAGCTTAGCCCCTGACTGATTGACCTGAATTAAATTTTTGATGAGTTACCTCTGCCTTTGCACAGTCAGTTCCTTTCATCATGTCTTCCGTCAGCGACAGTGCAGTAGTTGTTTTTTTCTATCCTTACTTTCAGACCTCAAGAAACTGCACTATTTAACTGGTGTGGACAACAAGCCCACTGTCTTCCTGTTCAATGACACCAAGATCGTGGACGAATCTTTCCTAGAGGACATCAATAACATCCTGAGCTCTGGAGAGGTGCCTAACCTCTACAAGCAGGATGAGTTTGTTGAGCTCTGTATTGTCTAAAAGTCATTTTGCCCTTCTGTCTGTCCATCTATTTTCATGTCCATCTGCATACTTGCATATTTCTTTCATGAAGGATAGAGGTTTGGGTTAAACTATTTAAAATGCATTGCTCCATCAAAACACTAACACTTTTTCAAATCAGTGAAAACGTTGCTAGACAGTTTTATGGCCAAAGCAGCATAGTTAAGATTTTGCAATGTTGTGATTGTTTCAGTCTGTGTCTTGTATATAAGTATGGCTGACTTACTCTATTCTTCAAATCCTCTTCAAGCAATTTATCACAAAAATGAATCACATACTGCAGGATCATGTTCATCTATAGACAGTTTATTGAGTTTATATTAAATACACATCTCAAGTCCGTTAAAACTTTATTCCAAATGTCATAACATGTTTCGGTTGTCTTTCTACCTCTAGGTATGTAATGCTCTGTCAGAGTCTGCCAAGAAAGACAATGTGGTGGAGACTCCTGACTCCTTGTTCAGCTACCTGGTAGAGCGAGTCAGGAACAACCTGCACATAGTTCTCTGTATGAGCCCAGTGGGAGACCCCTTCAGGTAGGTTCTGATTCTGTTTTCTGCAGCACACTGAATCCTATAATGTGTGAGTTCTGGTTCATAATACACTATGCTCTTCCCTACTCTTCATCACCTCCCCTCTCCTGTTTGCAAATCCTGTTTGCTCTTGTTGTTGACACACACATTTATGGAAATTAGCCCAGTATGTACAAGATGATCCCATTAGACTTGCGCCTTATGGCAGGAAGATTGTCAAGTTATGTTTTCTACGACCACAGCTTTGCCCAAACTTGAAAAAACTCCTTGGTTGATTGAAAGATGCAAAGGACAACTCAGCTCCATTCCATTGTTTTTATTTTCTTGAGGATGGGTTTGGTTTGTTGTTTGAAGTAATAGGACAGGAAACAGACTGATTGATTGATTGATTGGAGTAGAGTAGGTTGATAATCTAAACAGAAAAGACAATTAGTTCCAAGTCAAACAAACAATCTTTAAGTCAAACAAACAATTAACATTTCCCCTTAGGGATTCTTAAATTAACTTGAATTTAACAGTATAAATGTGATTCAAACTCAAATCGACTTAAAGGTAAAGTATCATACTTAATTATTACATTTTTCCTTTTAAAGTGTACAAACAAATCAATAAATAATCCTTTGATCGCTAAATACAAATAAAATACACAGGCAATAAACTTCCTGGCCTTAAAGTGTTAAACACAAACAATTCAACATAATCTCATTTTACCTCCTAATTTAACACATATCCAGTAGTAAAATTGTTTTTTTCCTACCAGTTGCGTCTTCGGTTCAACCAAAAGCTATGGTCGTGTCTGTGGCAAGAGGCCGACTGGAAGTGAGGCCAAGCATTTAAAACCTCTGGCCATGTGGTGAGCGCAGGTGAATGTGGTTCACTTCCTGTACTTCCTCTTACTTTCCCCCCCACCTCTGGGGTCGCCCTCTGCAGGCTTGGAGGGTCAGGGTTTTGTTTTGTTAGGGTTTTTTTTCCTCAGTTGACACAACAAAGATAATTACATTGCAGTCCTTATAGGCTCAGGAGTCACAGCACTTTAACAGCTTCTCACTACCAGCTGTGTGTACATTGTTGCTTTAACAGCAAGAGATTATATAAAACAAAGAATTTTCATTTCATTTTATGATGATTTTTAATTTACACACAATTAAACACACTTCTTTGCAGTAGGGTCCAGTAGTTTGTATTTCCATAACTACAGAGTTTCTCAATTACCTTACATTAATTCAATGAATATATGCTTGTTGCAGTACTCTGCTGGTGAGAGGTGCTGTAAAATTAGTGTAGTTGTGCATCTCAATGAGACAGTGTGCTAATGACTGACTGACACGTGGTCTTGAGCAAATGAGGTCTAGTAACTTGGATGATTCTGTTCCAAGAACATGAGACTTGGTGTATTTCCAAAAATTGTGGATGCTGTGACAGAGAGGGCCAACTGTCTGCACACACACAGATGTACTATGCACACAGATGGACACACATTTTCCGTCATTCATTTTCCCTTGTCACACACGTTCTTTTCACAAAAACACCTCTTCCCCCTCAAGCATCGATGGCCTTGTTGTAATTAGTAGCACAGGGTAGTGGTCACACATAATGCTGCTAATTGGACTAGCAGGCGCCATTACCAGAGCTAATCATCATTCTCTGGGTGACGAGGTGGCCTGGCCCTCTGACCACTTGTTACTAGCAGGATCCATATCACATTGCCAGAGCTCAGAGAGGCCTGCTACACCAATTAACCAGCTAAAGTCACTGATTCACACGGCGAGTCTTCAGTATACTCTGCTCTACCTTGCTGTCGAAGGTTTTTTTTTCCTCCAAAATGGATCGGTTGAGAGCTTTTGTGTCAATCTGCCTAAAGCTAACCAGTGTTATTTACACATCTATTTTAAGGTACCCATCTGCTGAAAAGACAGCCTTTGCAGCAAAAAACAGCATTAGGTTCAATAACTTTGAAGCATATCCAAGATGCATAATGGCTGCATTATTCTCTTCTTTTTTTCTTGCCAACTGCCAAATGTGCCTGCACTAGTTTACAGACCTTTTGTCCACAGGGCTATAGTGGGGATCCTGATATCAACAAATTATATGTGAATAAAATGGCTGTTTGCCAACAGGAAACGTATCCTCCAGTACCCAGCGCTTGTCAACTGCACCTCCATTGACTGGTTCTGTGAGTGGCCCAAAGATGCTCTGCTGGAGGTAGCTGAGAGATACTTGGATGGACTGGAGCTGGCCCCCTTGGAGGGGGTGAGGAATGCAAACACACACAAACACATTTTTACCAACGCACCATTAAACTAGTGCCTATGTAACACTGTGATGCATTCTCACGCATGAATCTACTCTCCCAACATCTGTAAGTTCAACCTCATGGTGTTGACTTTTAAATGGGAAAGAGAAAAGAGAGAGGACACTTGAACATAACTGGGCAACATGGACAGAGCTCTACTTTCCAGTTTGTCACATTAAGAGTCTTTTGTGCCCACTTTATCCATGATAAATTGCATTTATAGTGCTAATTTAGAAACCAAGCCTCATTCAAATGTGATTTTAAACAGCTGGCTCCATTTATATAAGTCTTTCCAAGAAGTTTCCTGCAAAGATATTGAAAAACTTTAGCTGAGAACTGCACTGAACCCTGAGTCTTAAGTTGCATTCCTGTTGTTTAAACATTTTTACACATGTTGCCTGATGTTGTAGATCCAGACAAAGGTTGGCAGTATCTTTGTGACTACGCACCAGTCGGTAGCACAGGTGTCCCAAAGCATGAAGTTGGAGCTGCGGAGACATAATTATGTCACTCCAACCAACTACCTGGAGCTGGTGTTTGGATACAAGAAGTGTGTCCTGAGGGTCACATAGATGGATAACAATGACACACTAAGCTGGTTTTGTTGTAGGCTCTGAGCCTCTTGAGCATGCAAATTGTAAGTATACATACCTTAGAAGCTTTGGGTACTGTTGTTATACTAATCAGAATAGAGCTGAACAAGAACAAGCAGGAGCGTAACACTGGTTAATTCTAGTGTGGAAGAGACTCACTTTACAGTTGCCATCTGTCTTTTATTATTACAAGTTCTACGAATACTCCTCTGTTGATAAATGTCTCTGTCTCACTGTTCAGTTTGCCTGTCAATCACAATCACATTGTCAATTATCTGTTTGTGTTTACATGTGTGTGTCCATCCAGACTGTTGGCAGAGAAACGCAGTGAATTGGGGGAGCAGGTGAGCTAGCTGCGTAACGGTCTTTTCAAAATCAGTGACACGCAGGAGAAAGTGGAAGCCATGTCTGTGGAGCTGGAGGAGGCCAAGGAGCAGGTGGCCGAGTTCCAGATACAGTGTGACCTGTCAGTCATTCTACAGCAGAAGGGAGAGGCTGATGAGCAGCAGAAGGTCAGCACCACAAACATGTTTTCATGCACAAAATGGATTAAAGTAAAAGTTTATTAATGTATTTACATGGTTCTCATCCACCTGACATGCCCAATCAGATTGGATTAGTGGTTTATGTTTGGCGGCTGTGTGGTATAAGAAAGAAGTAATAGTCAATGGCACTTTGGAGTATGTTTGTGTGTGTTTGTGTTAAGACGGTGAGTGCTAACAGTGAGAAAATCGGGGCAGAAGAGTTGCAGTGTAAAGTCATGGCAAACAATGCACAGAGAGACCTGGACGATGCCCTGCCAGCCCTCGAGGAGGCCATGAAGGTAGATCTGTCCTTTTGACTGTTTCAATCCTGCCCGTCCCTCTCTGTGTTGGTCATTTTGTCTTTAATGTGTGTCTGTTCATTATCTGTCCGGTTGAATTATCATTTCATAGTTGAGGAGTTCTTGACCTTTCAGCATTTTTGACTGCTCTATTTCTCTTCAGCACTAATGTAAGCACCAAAACACTATATCCTGCTTTCTCACATACACACATTCTCTATTCTGTCCTCTTTTTGTAGGCTCTGGAGTCTCTGAATAAGAGGGACATGACAGAGATCAAATCATATGGCCGCCCCCCAGCACTGGTGGAGACAGTGATGCAGGCTGTCATGACCCTTCAGGGCAAAGAGCCTACCTGGGCGGAGGCCAAGAGGCAGCTGGGTGAGGGACAGCAACAATGCAGAATTTAGGGATAGAAAAAAGAGTTTGGAAAAGAGACCCCCAAAGTAACTGATAGAAGTGAATAACCAAACAAATTATCTATTAGATACTGTTTACAAAAGGATTGCCCCTCAGCCTGTTTTTTCAAATGACCTGCATTGTAATGTTTGCTGGAGCACAAGCAAAAAAAAAAATTATTTACACACAATCAAAGTCCAAAACAGGACATCACTTTCCCTTTGAGAGTGATGATTATGAATTATTCAAACTGAGAGCCGCATAAGAGAAGTTGGGCAAAATGTTTTGATTTTTGTGTTTTTCTGACCTTGAAATGTTTTTGACAGGCAAGACCAACTTCATCAAAACATTAGTCAACTTTGACAAGGACAATATATCAGACAGCGTGCTGAAGAAAATCTGCCAGTACTGCAGACAGATGGACTTCCAGCCAGAGATCATCGGCAAAGTGTCACTGGCTGCCAAGTCCTTGTGTATGTAGGTCAGAGCCTTGGAGGTAAGAGGGTGTCTGCTCCCACACACACACACACACACACACACACACACACACACACACACACAC
>JBBMOC010000690.1:0-22815 GCA_037975185.1 Centropyge bicolor
TCTCTTTGATCCTCCACATAACAAAGGCACCTACAAAGGCTTCTATAGAGGCCGGAGCATTGTTCTGCTGAGGAGACTCTATAGCTCATAAAACCATTACCATTATCCCGGCACAATACCTTTGCCAGCACCTACTTAAGACCTCAAATCACTGCTGTACTGTATACGGCTCTGCTGCTTGCCAGTTTGCATTTTCTCACCCTGTGATCCCATGAACTTCTGAGTATACAGCAGTGGCCTGATTATGTCGCTCGTGGCCCCCGGGGCAGGCATTTCCTCCTATGTGGGCCCCACCTCAGTGTCATGGTCACCAATGTGTGCCGCACACCCCCAAAAACTACTGAAAGTAATCGAGTACTTCAGTGTACAGCATATGAATGTACTCATGAATGACACTCTCGGGGCCCCTGAGTGTGGCCCCTGCACATGCTGGTGCCAACTTATAAAACAGCCCATATCACATCCTCCAAAAGTGGACACACACTCTGCAGTATATAACGGGAGTGGCTTGACTGCAGCACCAGTGTACCTTGGCTGGCTGATCCCGCCCCGAGCTGGGGGAGAGAGAGAGCTGGTGCACAGGGCTTGTTGCAGCGGAGCCCATCGCGGCGGACTGTCGGACCGAGCAGCCCACCCCTCTCTGCAGTATGCATGATCGCCAGGGACTCCGAGAAGCGCTCACGTCCCAGCAGCCAGCAGCCGGAGATCACCTCCTCAAGAGCCGAGGATAATACTATTGGATGCGGCAGGGGGGGACCGGAGGCGGAAAGCCCGGAGTGACCGGAGGAACCGAGTGTTAGTACAGGACTGCAGGCTGCCGCTCTCCTCTGAACCAGGACAATCATGCATGTGCTCTTCTGGGGCTTGGGGTTGCTACTGTTCCCTGATTTCTTGAGCGTGGTCGCATCTACGGGGACGCTGCTGTTGAGCTCGAGCACAGGTAAAGTATGACACTCGCGCCCGCGTGCGTGGAGTTCTTTTCTCGCGCGGAGGGCAGAGAATGAATGAGCACGAGCTGCGCCTCACCGGATCATCATCACGTCCTTGCGATGCTTTTTTTTTTTTTTTTTTTTTTTAAACTACTTTTCCAACACGCAGCTATTAATCCAGCAATTAACACACGTGGGCTCGTTCACGTTGCACATTCTTAATGGCGTTGTTCTTCTCCCACAGTCAAAGAGGAGATCGGCGCGTATGAGATTGTAACACCGGTGCGGGTGAATGAAGCCGGTGACAAGTTTCCAACCAGCGTGCACTTCAAGAGGAAGAGACGGAGTTTGGACGAGGGCACCGGGAACAGCACGGATCACTGGGCCTCGCCGAACATCCACTACCGGATCTCAGCGTTCGGACAGAGCTACCACCTGAACCTGACGCTGGACTCGGGATTTATCGCACCTCTGTACACTGTGACAGTCCTCGGAGAGCCGCGAGGAGATAACATAACGGACTTTGGGGAGGAAGAGGAGGAGGAGGAGGAGGAGGAAGAGGAGGACACGGAGCTAAGGCACTGCTTCTATAAGGGACATGTAAATGCACAAGCAGAACATGCCGCGGTCATCAGTTTGTGCTCCGGACTGGTGAGTCTCCACGCACGGTCAGACCCGCATGCATGTGATGATGCGTGGGATGACTTCTACCACCTTTTCCTCCGTGACTGTTTAGGAGCCATTGATGCTTATACAAGACCTGAAAAGCTGCCATTGCCTCAGAGAGAGAGAGAAAAAAATCAACTTTTTCGCAAACTTTTGCACCAATAATTTTGCATTTGTCTAGAAATATCACAACTTCTTTTATTGCACTTTTAAACTTGTTTTGTATTTAGAGAAGAATACAAACATGTTCCAGCAAAGTTAGAGAAATATTTTGGAAGCTGATTTTTGAAAACAATTTAATAGTTTTTTTTTTTTTTTATGTCTAATAGGATCCCGTTGTTCCAGAGACTGACTAAATCTCAAAATAGTAAACTGTGCTGACAGCTCCGTTATCAAAAGTCAAGTTTAATGAACAGTCTCCTCTTGCGTCCATGCGTCCCTCCGCTCTCTCTCCCGGCTGTCGGTGACGTCTTTACGCACGCTCGTACAGCGGGAGTACGGGTGGTACTGACGTCATCACAAATCGATCCCACTCCCAGGCTCGCTGGAGCTTTTTTGGAAGCGAGGCAGAAGTGCACTCAGAGTTTATACATGGAAAGCCACAATTAGCTGACATGCATGAGTAAGGGGTCCATTTCTTCCCAAATGATAAATCAAATGCAAGAATGCAGTGAATGCTCGGTTGCGCAGGGAGCTTGAGGGAGTTCAGCTGACATTTATGGAGCATATGTTAGTATTTATTCAAGAGCCCTGAGGACACATTTGTTCTAAAATAATGCTGGTGGGCCGCAATTGCATTTTAATTCTGTGGATCCTAAAATAATGTGAGGCTTGTAGGAGATTCTCTTTTGCTCTGCCAGCTTCCCAGGTCAGTCCAAGTGCAGGTCCTAGCAGTAAGATACTAGAGGAATGGTGTCTTGCAGGAAGCATCTCCTTGTTCCTCCTTGCTGAAAAACAGTCTTACCCTGCTGCAGAAGTTTGCACATGCAGTGTAATATTTTTTTTTCCTACTCCAAATTCTTGCCATACTTTATAGTTAGGGATTGTAAATATGACTTGAGGCCGACTTGTGTCAGACCCCTGGACTGCTGGGTAATTCTCCACAGCCAATGAGCAACAAGTGAAAAGTGCTTGGGTTGGCATGAGCCTTATCTGAAACATCACAGACCTCCAAGTGAGAAAGTCACACTAAACGTGCCATGTGAAATACCTATAACAAGGCTTGCCAAGAACATACAGTCTCACTCTTTTCCTGATAGGCATCACAGGTCTGTCTGTTATCCCTTCCCTCCTGTTGTGGAGCCGTTCGTACATGCATGCAAATTTGCTTGTTTCACCTTTGTATGAAAGCCCACGGGGTCTTTTCATTGCTTTCTTTTGTCTAATGAATAGTAAATGAACCACTGTTGCTTGCTATGAATATTTCTTAAGGAAAACATACATTGCATTCGAGTGGTACAGTGGTTTGCTTTGAACTACATGTTCCCCTTGGACCTGTCTGTTGTTGCTGAAATGGACGGAGACTAACTGCACTTTTTTCTGCTTTCCAGCTTGGCACTTTCAGGTCTCCAGAGGGGGAGTATTTTGTGGAGCCCCTACACAGCTATCAAGGAGAACACTATGAAGAGGAACACACAAAACCTCATGTTGTATACAGGAAGAGTGCACCCAAGAAACAGACATCTGGGGAGGACTCAGCCTGTGACACTTCAGGTGTGTTGTATTACATGATGGGTGTGCGTGCATGCAGTTTACACAGATGTGGTGCTACAAATGCATATATACATATGGGTTACAGGGTTACACACACACACACACACACACACACACACAGCTAGTATACATGCAGCCAGTGTTTATTCAGACCTCTAGCTCATCAACTGACTTAAATATCTGCTCCAGTCAACCCTTACCCAGTGTCCTCTCTCTCGCTAACCAGCACTGGCCTCCTTGACAGTGTGTGTGCTAAAAAAGTGTGTGTGTGTTTTGCATACATGTGGATTGTGTCTAGAGACTTTGCTGTCCGTGTGTCTCGATGTGACCTTTACATTGGTTCCCACAGACGCGAGCAGACGTCAACACTGCGGCACCACCAAAGTCTCCACTATCAGTTGTTACAGGAGCAGATGATGTAATAGTAACTGAGCTTATTGAGCTGCTACAGTCATGGCAGCGTGGTGATGTAGAGTCATATGAAGAGCTTTGAGTGCATCTGGATGTTGTGGTAGATTTTGAAAGGCAAAGATTGAAAATAAGAAATTGGCTTTGGTGAGCTGGATTCTTTACAAAAAAATGGAAAATATAGTGTTAATATTGTTCTGTGTAATAGTAATAGTAATAAAATGGGACTATGTAATTTGGACATTTTTGTAGTGAGGAAGTGCAATGACTAGATTTAGGTGAAAGCATGTCACAGTCTGCACAGTGACCGTGCCCTCAGCTGCAGCTCAGTAATGAGGAAGTCGAGGAAGCGTTCCAACTCTCACACAGTAATAATCATTTGGAAGTTCACCCTTGTATCATCCCATCTCAGTTTACTGGCTGCACTTCCTGTTGATTCTTGTACTTCCTCTGCCCCTTTGATAAGAACGTTGGGTAGACCCACTACTATGAACATGCAGCGTAAAGTGTATGATAGCAACGTCATGCCAACTTGAAACTGTCAAATAATCAAAGCATTGAATATTTTCTCTTTGTCTGCTGGACGTCATTCTCGAGATGTCGATGATGATGTGACTGTCTATAGAAATGTGTGTGTGTGTGTGTGTGTGAGATATCATAGCCTGGAGGAACATAAAGTTGACTCAGACGGATTCATCCTCGCACAAAGTTCTATTGTTTCTGTGTTTTGCAGAAGACCAAATTATTCCCCTTTGATCTGAGTCGTAAATCATGTTTACTGAAAGTAGATTCACGAATATGCTTTAGTCAGGCTCACTGTTATTTAGGTGGTGATGCATTGCTGGTGGTCCAGAGAGTGTGATCTGCATGTGATGAGAACACACAAAAAAAGGCTGGCGTTCAGCAGTTTTGTTGCCTTGTCATGATTAAAATCAGACTTCATTCCGCTCAGTGTTGAGTGGGTTTGCTGCTCAGCTGCTCAGCTGCCTTCCTTCAGTGTGTGTGCTGCAGTTTGTGCTCCATTTTTTTTATGGCTGGGTGCCAGGTTTACCTAGCCTGAACTCTTTGCCCTCCTCTCTCCCCTCGTCTGAAAGAGGAGGGAGAGAGAAATAAAAGGCATTCCAGGCCGTGTTCATTTGTCAACCCACTCTTTGAGCAACAATAAACAAAAGAGAGTAAGAGGCAGGAACATATTTTTAAGGTCCACTTCTTCGTGCGTGCCCACCTTTAAAGACACAAACTGCAACTTCAGATTAATTGTAACCACATTGTGATGACAAACGCTGAGTCATACTTTCTCTGGTTTTTTGGATTGAATGTATTTCCCATCATTGCTCCATTCCCTCTCCTCTCTCCAGGACACAAACACAGACATAAGAGACACAAGCTGAAGAGAAGGTCGCTGGCTGGGGTGACCCCCGTGTCCAGTGCAGCCCCTGTGGTCAGAGCCGGTATATTCACTGACGTGGAGTCGCTGAGTGCCGGCCTGGCCAGCGATGCTTTGCTCAGATCAGAGAGCGGCAGTGCCAGTGCCAGACCATCCAATGATAGCAGCGGTGACTCAGGACCTCACAGGAGATCAAAGCGCTTCCTCTCCTACCCGCGCTTCGTTGAAGTCATGCTGGTGGCCGACAGCAAAATGGTGGAGCATCATGGCAGCAACCTACAGCACTACATCCTCACATTGATGTCCATAGTAAGTCCTGCACCGTCAGATGGATTCATGGCTGCTGTTAGAGAGTGTTTATGTGTGTGTGTTTATGTGTCTGTATACTGTGTGCATATGTGGACAGGAAGTAGCTACATGTTTCTGCAGTGAATGTATGTACCTGTTCTGCTGCGCTGCTCGTGTTGCAAGTCAGTCAGACAGTCTTCGGAGGAGGACTATGGGAGGGAAAAGGGCAGCCTAGGGCAGGGGTAAACACTACTTTCAAACGGCCCGGGGGAGGAGAGGGCAGCTTGAGGTAGAGCCTGCCTGACAGCTTTGATGAATGTTCAAAATAAGCTCAGGTATGTCACAAAGACCGCATACTCTCGGCCACTTCAAATAGCAGCTTCTGCAGGTGCCTGGGGCCGGCAGACCCCAGGGTGGGGGGTGGGGGGCTGAGGTGACCTATATTCTGATGTTGGCAAAGGCTGCCTTCTCCGTGGGGGCTCAGGTCATTATCAACTTCCAATCAACCACATTCCCTCGTACTTGAAAGTGCAAGAAGGCAGTCGACGATTTACCAGGAAATATCCTGTGTCACATTTCAGCCGGGTTAAGTTAAAGAATATATAGAAACATAGTCATCCTAATATTAAGACTAGTCAGAATCAGAATTCCTTTATTGTCATTATACAGGATGTACAACGAGATTGGAGAGCTTCTCCTTTCAGTGCAATAGTTAAGTTAAAAAAGTATCAAAAATAGTATAAGTAAAAAAAAAGACAGATATATACAAGATGAGATGCAGTCTTGTGCACAGCACAATTGAGGCTCAGTGTATGATATGAGGTTGATGGTAAATATTGACGGTAATAGTCCAGGTTTCTATGTTGTTCACATAATATTGCACAGGAGCAGCCGATAATATTGCACATAATATTGCACAGGAGCAGATATATATTGCACAGACACCAGAATATGTATTAATTTAGTGCAAATGATGAATGGTATATACAGTAAATAGTCTTATCTTCAGCGTGTTTTCATCCAGTTGTTTGAGCTCATGTGTTGTTCCCTTCGTTCAGGTCTCTTCCATCTACAAGGACCCCAGCATTGGCAACCTGATTAACATTGTGATTGTAAAGTTAGTCATAATAAACAACGAGCCGGTAAGACTGCTACATTTGCTTTAAGCTCTATGTGGTGTACATACTCACCGATGATGTCATCCCTTTGATTATTTCTCCGTGTGTGTTTCTCAGGATGGTCCAGTCATTTCATTCAATGCACAGACCACTTTAAAGAACTTCTGCATTTGGCAGCAGAGCCAGAACATCCTGGATGATAACCACCATTCCCATCACGACACTGCCATCCTCATCACCAGGTGCAAGGAACATATCAAGCTATTTACTCTGAACAAGGGTTTTGAAGTGCAGTAATATAAATATATACAGTATAAATTCTTGAGGAATCAGCTGCATCAAAGTTTAGATCAAATGGGCTCCAGATGCAGAACATTAACCTGAATAAGTGTGCTTCTCCTGGACTCTTTCCATGACCCCATTATCTGTGTCTCCACCACAGGCAGGACATCTGCAGAGCAAGGGATAAGTGTGACACCTTAGGTAAGCGGATTTGTTTCTAAATGTGCTGACATCATAATGGCGTCACTTACAAAAACTGAAGTGAGCGTCTCTTTGTCTTTCCTTGAAGGCCTGGCAGAGTTGGGGACGGTGTGCGATCCATACAGGAGCTGCAGCATCAGCGAAGACAATGGACTCAGCACTGCATTCACCATCGCCCATGAACTTGGCCATGTGTAAGCAGCGCGTGTTTCCACTCATTGTTTACCTCAAGCACTTGTCATCACTCTTGGTTAGTGACAGCTTTGGCTCCGGTGAGGCATCGGTGCAGCTTCAGAAGTATTTACAAGAATCCACACAGAACTTACCAGCAGATGGGGATCAAGGATTCCTGCATATTTGGACAACACAACAGCCATTCCTTTTCCTTTCCCCAGTGTTTTCTGATGGCTGCGTGTGTTTCTCATCACATCGCCTAATTTTTGCCTTTCATCTTGGGAGAAAAGAGAAAATCGTCCATAAATTAGGTTCTCAGAATTTGTTGGCCTCTTCCCTCAAGCATTGTCCAACATCCTGAGTGAGCCGGAGCTGCAGGCGTGAACCTTCTACATACAGCCCTCATCGTCTCCAACAAACCCTTCTAACCCGAAACAATAGATGGGATTGTTCAGTGCCACCTTTATCCGCACAACGTGGTGACAACATACTTGATGACTGCTTAGCCCCCGAGCTCAGTGTTACATGGTACCTGTCAGATGGAGGTCTGTGGGTGGTGTGGCTGTCCACCACCGACCAGGATCTGGTTTCACATTTTCATTTTTCTGTTCTATTGCCGACTGTACATATGATTTAATATTGTGCTGGTTTCTTTCCAAACATTCTACATTATTTTCAACTGCATCCTTTAATGTGTCTTCCAAAGCCAAGAACGCAGTGACAGTGAAAGTATAGAATCAATGATGTATCTAAAACATGTGGCCAAAAAAACGACTGTTTTTCAATTAGAGTCTTGCCTATGTTTGTTTGCAAAAGACTAACAATTTAAAACTTTAAAGCTCCAGCAACATTGCACCATTCATCACCATAATACTGGCTTTTGTTTGGCTTCTGTGCATCTGCATGACATCAACTAGAAACAACAGAAAAAAAAAAAATCAGTCCTCCGAGCTTCTTTGGATGAAACGTTTCTATGATACCTTAACTTCCTCCTCTGTTTCCTCTGCCAGGTTCAACATGCCTCATGACGACAGCAACAAGTGTAAAGAGGATGGAGTGAAGATTCAGCAGCATGTGATGGCTCCCACACTCAACTACAACACAAACCCTTGGATGTGGTCCAAGTGTAGCAGGAAGTACATCACAGAGTTCCTCGAGTATGTCCAACTCTTTTCTTCAGGGTTGTTCCAAACGTGCATGTGGATTAGCTCTTGTAGATGATGTTGTTTTATTATTAAGGAGAAATATTCTGAACAACTAAAACAGCCTGAAGATTAGGCAGGTTCAGGGAAAAGAATTGTACATTTGAGCTGATATTTTTACTTTTTTTTTTTTTTTAGTTTTAAAGCTGATATCATTTAAAGGTGATGCTGTATCAAAGAGATTTCATGAGTATGTTTCCTTAAACATACAAATACATACACTTATACAGCACACTGTATAAGCAGACTGTATAATTTTTCCACTTTATGCAGCGACGGACACATTTTTAGGCTTCAGTGCAAATAAACTGTCATGGTTCCTCAGGGCTGTTGCAGCCTGTAGTCTCTTCTCTTACGCTCCTCAAGCCACTGAGAAAGACCAGGGAGCGACTACTGTAGGACAGAGTGAATGGGACAGGATCTGGCAACCCTCCAAAATCCCTTTCCATACACCCAAATATCCAGAGATCTCCCTGCACCCCCCCGCTCCTCAGATTCCCACCACTTACTGCAGATAGCTGAGTGAATCTAAACAGAATCTGTCAGGATACTGAGCAGGCTGTGTGCACAGTAGGGGCTCTATATATGTACAGAAAAATGACCTCTCCGGCTGTACTGAGTGTGTTTTCTGTCTGTTTGTGTCTCTTGTTTTTTCCCTTTTTTTCTTTTAAGTCATTTTATTTTTATTTCTTAATAGCACAGGATATGGTGAGTGCTTGCTTGACGAGCCTGTTTCTAGGCCGTACAGTCTCTCGCAGCAGCTGCCCGGACGGATATACAATGTCAATAAACAGTGCGAATTGATATTTGGGCCGGGAACGCAGGTGTGCCCTTATATGGTAAGTGGAGTCGTGCGCAAATCTAAACTGTCATGTTGCACATGTGGGTCTCTGAGGGGAAACCTCTTGTGTTATGATCATGTGCTGCAGAGAGTCTACAGCTGAATGTGAAGCCTTTTAAGTCACTCGCTGTATTGAACAACATACTTTCTGAGACGCAAGCAAAGAAAAGCAAATTTAATGAATAGGATATGATGCCTCTACAGCTCGTTAAAACACCTTGTTAGAACATGAGGAAAAGGTGGGATCAGGCTCCGATCATCACATTGAACTGTTCATCTACTGCACATTTGTCTTGTTGAAATTGAAAAGAACGCTGCTGAAACGTGTGTGACACCCTTAAGCGCTGTGGATTAGTTCTCTTGGCTCGTGTCTTCCCAGATAAAGGTCATGTAAGGCAACAGCTGAGAAACACCTGGCAGTTGAGATGGCTTACACAGCAAACTTATTGTATGGAATCACCTCCTGGCATAATGTTTTATAATGTGCAATAAACTGGAGCTCTGCCATATATCTGCCATATATTGGAAGAGTTAGTCTCCAGTGATGTTATTTAACATGACATTTATGTTGTGTTATGTCTTGTTCTGATTGTCCTTGAATCTCAGGATTAACACTGTGTGTGTGTATGTGTGTGTGTGTTTCTCAGACCCAGTGCAGGAGGCTGTGGTGCACCAGTCCTGAGGGCGCCCAGAGGGGCTGCAGGACCCAGCACATGCCGTGGGCAGACGGCACCGACTGCTCCCCTGGAAAGGTAGGTGTCATGTGGAAGTGAAGACAGATGTTTAGATGTGAGGTGAGGTGCTGTTTGAGGAGCAGTGGGAAGTCAGAATCAGAATGGCCTTTGTTGTCATTATACAGGATGTACAGCGAGATTGGAGAGCTTCTCCTTTCAGTGCAATAGTCAAGTTAAAAAGTGTGCAAAAATAGTATAAGTAAAAAAGACAGTTTAAGAAGTTGCAGGGAGGCTTTAAATATACAAGATGTATACAAGATGAGATGCAGACTTGATGGTAAAAAATAGTCCAGATTTCTATGTTGTTCACATAATATTGCACAGCAGCAGATACGTATTGCACAGACACCAGAATATGTATTAATTTTAGTGCAAATGATGAATGGTATATACAGATGAGTAAAAGTCACATATGAATGTATTGCACATGAGTTGTTAAATAAATAAGTAAGATGTAGACATTTTTTGCTAATAAAAAAAAAGTGTCAGGAAGAAGAAACAAGATTTTTATTATTACAAAAGTTAATTAATGTGTGAAGCTGCTTTAAAACTCTGAGATTTCCACATTTCCATCCATTATATCAGGGTTTAATACTCATATGGTTTGGGGTTATGATCTGACAATCCGTGCCGCATTTCCTTTTTTTTGAAGTTTTCCAATGACTCATGACCATAAAATTGTTCACAGGCGTTTTAATCGAATAGAAAACAAGGTTTCAAAAACCATCCGAAAATAAAGCTGGCATTCAAACATAGTATGTAAACTCCAGTAATTGAACATGGCTGGAATGTAATTAGGTGGCGTGAAGTTGTAAATGGCAGAGGTTTCCTCACGACTGTCTTAGTTTAGCTTTTAATTAGGACTTTCTCACTTCCTGCCGCTGAGACTGGAGGAACATGAAAAAGACTCACAGATACACATGTTGAAAGCGTGTCACACCAACCAACTGCATCACAGGAATCACGTAACCTGGAGCCTGTTTATCCAACATCATCCTCCTGTCATGAGCTGAGACATATTTATTGACTGTGTGCATGACGTTTTCTTGTCTTCTGTCCAGCCAGAGCCAGCTGTGAAACGGCTTTTTTTGGTTTTTCCGTTTGCTTCACTGTATAATTTCTCCCAGATTAGCATCAAAGCAGGAGAAGCAGATAGAAGTGTTGCCAGCTCCGTGGATACGATTTCATGTGCTCACTCTGTTCTGTCCTCTCTGATTCGCTCTCGTTGCAGCACTGCAAACACGGTCTGTGTATAGCCAAAGAGCACGACGCCACACCTGTGGAGGGGGCCTGGGGAGTGTGGAGTCCTTTCGGTACCTGCTCGCGGACGTGCGGCGGGGGCATCAAGATCGCCGTGCGCGAATGCAACCGACCCGTGTGAGCACTCCTTCTCTTTGTAGTCAGGCATGCCTAGTGGAGCTTGTCTCCATCTGCACCAAAGTCAATGTTCCATAGATCAAGCCTCCTTAAGGGAATTCTTTCCATAGCTGGTGTTCATCAGGACAGGGTTGTGTCCTGGTCAAAGAGGATCAGCTTCTCCATTCATGTTTTTCACATAGACTGTATAAAATATGGACGTAGTGTCCGTGACGTCACCCATAGGTTTCTGAAGAGCAAAAATGAAGCAAATCGTAGTGCGTAGCCATCTTGGTANCTCAAATGTAATTGACTCCCTTCTGCAGCCTGCTCTAGTGGTTATTCGAGGAACTGCAGCTTTTTTGCACTTCCGCATTGGCTTCATTTTTCAGCGCCGGAGGTTGCCGCTTGGTTTTTCATCCTGGTTTAACACAGATTGGAGAAATTTGGGCATGATGTGCATGAGTTTGAAACTGAAATGTCAATGACCTACTGTGGGTATGTAATGATGGACACTAGGGTGATCAGGAAAATGTTCAGATAGATGAATGTTTGAATCTGTAGGGGACAGGAGAAACTTAGATCTTAGATCCGTGATTGGTCCATTCACTTCCTCCATCTTGCCTCCAGGCCGAGGAATGGAGGAATGTATTGTGTGGGACGCCGAATGAAGTTCCGTTCCTGTAACTCTGAGCCCTGCTCCAAGCAGAAGAAGGACTTCAGGGAGGAGCAGTGTGCCGCTTTCGATGGCAGGCACTTCAACATCAACGGTCTACCTCCTAATGTTCGCTGGGTGCCCAAATACAGCGGAAGTGAGAATCCATTTTTTTCAGTTACTGGCATCTTGCTTTGTGTTTTCACTTGTGCATAATAGAGAAAATGTAAGTGTAACCCCTTCTGCTGTGTAGTCAAAAAAATCTAAAATTAATTTGGCCCTTTAGAAATTCAACTATCTAAATCTACACAGAGCAGGGCTAAAAAAAAGGTTCATAGGAGACTGGTGGTAACTACTATACTTAAGAGATGAAAAAGAACTTCCAACCGCAATGAGGAAATGACATTCACTTAGAAATATAACCATATATTGTCAAGACTTTATGCAAAAAACATATTATTCCAAAACAGAAACAACAGAACTTAATTAACAAAGAGGAAAAAAAGGACATCAGTTTCAATACTGTCCATTTCAGTCTGTTTCTTTATGCAGTTCTTTGTGTATGTCAGTTTTTTGTGTGTGTCAGGCCTGACTCAATAAGGAAAGTATCAAAAAAAAAAAAGGTGGGGAAAAAATGCATAAATCCTCCAAGAGAAATGAGAAAATCGGGTTTTTTGGGGGAAATTTGGGGTTTTTTTCGGGAAAAATCAGTACTTAATACAAAAATGTGTAATTCTTGGCACCGTGATGCATTCACTGTTCATAGGAAAATACAATATCAACTGGAAAAACTGAAAACAGAACAAACATTTTAACAACAAAATAACACTGGGTTACATAAGCTTGACATTGACGTGTACTGGTATTAAATTTGTGCCTTCTTCTTGCCTCCTCTGTTAGTCCTGATGAAGGACCGCTGTAAGCTGTTCTGCAGGGTGGCAGGCAGCACAGCCTACTATCAGCTCAGGGACAGGGTCATTGATGGTACGCCGTGTGGACCCGACACCAACGACATCTGTGTCCAGGGCCTGTGCAGGGTGAGGTCCATAACTCTGATTAACTTTCTGTGCTTCTTGCCTCAAACCTGTGCAGATAGAATTTTAGTTTGAAAGCCTGATTACTCACATACTATACACATCAATACTGTTCTTGAAAGCAGCAGTGGGTTGTTCTGTGTACTCTGAAAACCACACACAGTGTTTTTGTTCGACTGTGGTTCAGTCAGCTGCCTTCCTGACCATGTCAAGTGGATTCTGATCCATTGCTGTGGCACTGAAGTTAAGCCCCTCATCCGTTATAGAAAATCAAAAATGCCTCCTGCTACAAGCAACTACAAGCAGAACAGCTCGTGTCATTTCCAGTGCGGTTTTCTGAAGGAAATTCATTTCAGATGGATGTCAGCAGTGGCTACATCTGAATGAACGTCTTATGCAACTATATTAAGGGTCACTGGGTTTGATTATTTCTTTCATGATCAGTATTTTGTGAAGATATAAACAAGTAATGGCCGACTAGAGACGTGTTAATATTGCAGTGCTGAACTTTACTTTACTTTTACTTTTGCTTTACCAGAAACTGGATTAAAGAGCATAGTCTTTTTTTTTTGTTTAGAAAAAATCCGTCTCTTCTTTCACACCTTTATTGTCCTCTTATCTAATATTTTACTCATCCCTCCCCTCTGCCTCTTCGCTGAGCAGCAAGCGGGCTGTGACCATGTATTGAACTCCAAAGCCAGGAGGGACAAGTGTGGCGTGTGCGGAGGTGACAACTCTTCCTGCAAAACCGTGGCAGGCACCTTCAACATCGTCCGCTATGGTGAGTCTCAGCCTCTTTTACTCTTGTTATATTCTACACGTTTGAACCTGAGAGAGGGGCTCATTTGTCAGTGTAGACACAGAACTCACTATGCTAATAAGCTAAACCCATTTCTGATGCCGTTTGCAGGCTATAATGAAGTAGTGCGAATACCCAGTGGTGCTACAAATATAGATGTGCGTCAACACAGCTACTCAGGGAAACCAGAGGATGACAACTACCTCGGTAAGATATCCAACACTTTGTTTACTGTTAATATTTTCATCTGCATTCATACTGTTTTCAGCCATTTCTCAACCATGTTTGGTTTCTGCCTGTTTGTCTATGTGAATGATGGCACTCAGCTTTCAGTGTAAAGTCATGTATTGCAGACTTTGATGAGTTGGCGTATTGTATGCATGCTAATATGTTAATGAGCCAGAACGAGGCCTGTGGGTTCCATTCCAGCAATGTCACTTTAGTTTATAAGCATTTATGTCTCTTGTGTGTGTGTGTGTGTATTTTCTTTGGTTCTGTAAATGCATGTTTTTCTGTACCATACGCCCGTCTGTCAGTCCGGATATGGCTGCTTCATCAGTTATTAGTGTACACATCCTGTTGGCACAAGCGTGCTAATACTTGAGCTCAGATAGCCCTCTGGCTGCCATTCCATTAAGGTCAACAAATGTGTGCCTGCATGTATAGTGTGTATATGTATGAATATTGCTGTTGTGTTTCTTATTCTCTCTGTGTGTGTGTGTGTGTGTGTGTGTGTGTGTGTTTGCCTGCATGCTTGAGTATGTGCCACCATGCAAACGTCTGAGCACGGTCACCTTTAACTGTGTGTGTGTATTTATATGTATTTGTGTACGGGCACAGTCATTAGGGGCCCAAAGTTGAGACGATTTTGCCAGAATGAGGGCCGCTCTCCACGCTCATATTAGTGTAATGTGTGAAATGGCGAGGAAAGTAAAGGCAGGAAATTAGCTCCATAATCGCATTAGGGTGAATGAGTGCAGCAGACTGGCTGTTGAGCAGAACAGGACGCCCCTGGATGGGACTTCTGCAGGAACACAGGATTATTTAACTCCAGTAAGGCTTTACTGCTGCCCACGGCATGTGCCTGACTGTAAATGACAATGTTAGCCACAGTGCTGCTCAGCAAGCTAATTCTTTTTTTTCTTTCACTGGTTAGTTTTATAAGAGCCGTAATTTTCACGTGTCAATTATGCAAAGCTAGTCCGGCTCGTTCTGGCTCTGTGTCAGTGATGTTGTCTGTCTCCCTGCAGCCATATCAAATAGCCGTGGAGAGTTCCTGCTTAATGGAGAGTTTGTGGTCAGCATGTTCAAAAGGGAAATAAAAGTAGGGAATGCTGTCATCGAGTACAGTGGCTCGGACCACGTCATCGAGAGGATCAACTGTACCGACCGCATCGAGGAGGAGATCATCGTCCAGGTAAACCGTCCTTCTCACGATGCCATGCAGGACAAGTAAACCTAGACTGGTAAACCTAAATGCTTCTACAGGCTCGACCTTTTACTGTGGAACATATGCACAATCCAAAACCTGAAGAATCCATAATCTCATTGTATCATGATACATTTCACGTCACAACTTCACACAGAACAAACACAAACACTAACATGGACATTGTGCTTTACATGAACACTGCACCTTATACTGTTTTTCAATTCTGCTGTATATTTAAGTATTTATTGCACCTCAAAGTCTGTTTACTTTAAATCTTCAGTGTTTTTTTTGTTTGTTTTTTTAATTCTGTTGTGCTTTTTTAAAGATACTACTGTGTGTTTTTTAAAAATTGCTCATCAGTAGAAGTACTTTGCCTTTTAACTTAAACTGCATTTTTTTTCCAAACGAAGTATGCTGGAACATACGAATTTCCCCATGGGGATGAATAAAGTATCTACCTACCTACCTCCATTTTCCCCAGGTGCTGTCTGTGGGGAACCTTTACAACCCGGACGTCAGGTACTCCTTTAACATCCCCATCGAGGACAAACCTCAGCAGTTCTTCTGGGACGCCTATGGGCCCTGGCAGGAGTGCAGCCGCCTGTGCCAAGGTGAGGGGGAGGCACAACGGGTGGGCACAGCGAGGCGATGGGAGTGGTCAGTGATAAATGGTGTGGTGGGAGTGAAGACTTGATGGAGACGTGGGAACCACTGAGCCAGAGGCGCAGCAGAGAGAGACAGGACTGCTAAACTTGACAGCTTCATGTTAGACATATAGGTTTGGAAGAGGTGATTAAAGTTAGACGTCTTAACACTCTGTGGCAGATTAGCGCCGTTGTCTTGACTCTGGACATGTCGGAGTATGTGGGCATGCAGAGGCGGATTGCAGGTAAACTCGAAAACCTGTTCTGTGTTGTGATTCAAACACTTGTTCTGAGAATTCTCCACTTCTTGACACTGCTCTGCTCGGACAGCCAGCAGTGAATTCCAAAGAGAAACCAATGGGTTCACACAGCAGGATAAACAGCTAACATGTAATGCCCCCAGCACCTTTTCTTTTTCTCATTTATACCGCTTTTCTGGCAGTCGGAGGCACACTAAGCTCTCACAGCACTGAGCTGCAGAACTCGCTAACATGAGGTCCTGATAGAGAGTCTATTTCCTGGAGCCACATGCGGTTTGAATCTCTCTCCTCTACTGTAGTTGTAGCACTCTGGTTCAGTGCAGAGAGAGCAGGGTGAAGCACACACACACACACTGCTGCTGGCGTTCACTGTGATGATCTACAGTACATTATACTTGAGCAAGCTGTTGCGTCGACCTAGATAACTGCTCGCAGGATCTTACAGAAGCTGAGGTCAGGCAGGGAAAAGTAGTGCAGCTTCATTTTGCCACTGAGGTTTACGAAACCGTGGTCGAGGATTTTTGTATACTCCTGTGTGTCTTTCCCAACAAAGAATAACACTTAATTTAAGCACATGAAGAGGCTTATTTCTTATTACATTCTGAATTATGTACCTACTCGTATTTGATTATTTTTCTCTGTTAATTTAGGTCTTAGGTTAGTATGCACGTGAGTCTGTTGTCAGGAAATAGTCTGCAGCCATGTGACAGAAGTAGCCTGTCCTTTAGGTACAAGCTCCTCGTTTTGTCTTGGCTGGTCGGAGTCCTTCTTCTTATTGGAAGTGAATCATCATCCAATGACAAAAACTCTGCCATAAAGAGTGTGATTTACAACACACCAAACTAAACAATAATATGAAACAATATCATCATTTATCATCACACTATATATTGTCATATTGCACAGCCCTGAATTATAATTATAGTTATGTTATTATAGGGAGTTATGGCTTTTTGGATTTACCTGCTGTCCACACTTGTGTCATTGTGTTGTCATAGGCGAGCGCAAGCGGAAGATCCTCTGCAGCAGAGAGTCCGACCGGGTGGTGGTGTCAGACCAGAGGTGTCATGGTACAGCTCGACCTGCTGTCATCACCGAGCCCTGCAACACCGAATGTGAACTCAGGTTTGTTTCACCGCCACCTATGTGAACCAATCAAAAACTTTTTTTCCCCTTTATTCACAAATATTAAGAAGGATGTTGTGCCTTCGTCGCCCGTGATGCAGGTGGCATGTGGCTCGTAAGAGCGAGTGCACGGCCCAGTGCGGCCTGGGATATCGTACCCTGGAAATATACTGTGCCAAAATCAGCCGCACAGACGGAAAGACCCAGAAGGTTGATGACCGCTACTGTAGCGGCCAGCACAAGCCTGACGATAAGGAAGGTTGCCATGGAGACTGTAACCCGGGCGGCTGGGAGTACTCGCCGTGGTCAGAGGTAGGTCTTCGGAAGCGTGGGGGTTTGTGTGTGAGCATGATCCAGATGTTTGTCAGAGTTTATCCCCGGGTTGTATAAATGTGTTTACGCTCGCTGATGTTCAAACGATTGTGCTGCAGTGCTCCAAGAGCTGCGGTGGGGGCACCCGGCGAAGAGGGGCAGTGTGTCGAAAGGCGGCCGAGGCTGGAGGTGATGAGAGCAAATGCAGTCAAAGGGACAAGCTGACCGTCCAACCCTGCAATGAATTCCTCTGTCCACAATGGAAGACTGGCGACTGGTCTGAGGTCAGTTCAGCTGGTCACATATAGTGCTCCATGTAAACAAGGAAGGAATGATGATGTCATGTGGGAGCTTCTGTTAAGGCATACAGTTACATAAGACTTGTACATATACATATATTTGAGAGGAAGACTTCCCAGTGTTTATGCAGCTGGGTTTAGTCAATGTAAAGAGAAAGAGAGACTCTAGTGTAAATACTGTAGTTTTAAGCCGGCAGTGATCTGGGTCAAATGTAAAATCCCACTGTTGACTGTGCATGTCTCAGCTCTCCACTGTAGTGAGTGTTGGGAAATCAGTGATTACAGGCTGAGATGGTACTTAACTGCTGCACAGTTTACACATGGTAGAGCGAGGTGCTTGCAAAGCTTTGGGCTGCATTCCAGGAATATTTCAGATCTCCCATGTGGTGCTGCTAAATACAAACACCTACACTACACTGTATATATGTGCTCTATACTCACACATAAATAAACACTCCTGCCCTGTCTTTTGGTCCCTTCCAACCAACATTTGTTTTGTAATCTGCATATCTGGGAACAACCAGTGCTCACGTGACTTATACATATCTATTTCTAAACCCTGAATCGTTTTCCTTTCAGTGCCTCGTGACGTGCGGGAAAGGCTACAAGCACCGTCAGACGTGGTGTCAGTTTGGCGAGGACCGTCTGGATGACCGCTTCTGTGGCTCGTCAAAGCCGGAGTCGGTGCAGACGTGCCAGCAGCAGGAGTGTGCCTCGTGGCAAGTCGGACCGTGGGGACAGGTGAGCGTTAACAACTGTGTGTGGTATAGACTAAAGTGTGTTTAAGGTGTGACAGGAAGTGACACAATTGATCGAAAGAGCTGTCCATGTCTCCTCAATGTAAGATAAGATAAGATAAGATAAGATAAGATAAGATAATTCTTTATTGATCCCCCATAGGGGAAATTCGGGTCAATAAAGAATTATCTTATCTTATCTTATCTTATCTTATCTTACATTCAGGAGATATGGATATAGCATACATGTGTGATGTTAAATAATCAATTTAAACTCCTGAACAGCAACAGTATAGACACATTAACATTATAGAGACATCCGGTATTCTGTGCTACATGTGAGTCTTCGTATCAGAAAATTAAGTTTTGTTTTGAGTCGAGCTTAATTCACAGCCACATCTCTCATGTATAGTCATATAGGAGTGCATGCGGTTGATGGGAAGCAGCAGCAGAGTCTGACATTTACAATTACTGTAGCTCCTCTTATGAATCCTCCCCAAATGTAAACCAAGGGGAGGACTCAGATAAGCTCATCATTTAGAACTGTCCCCGTTTCTCCCGCCCGTTTACACCCGGAGCACATCCTGCCAAAATAAAGGCACGAAAGCTGTGGACGATCTGGGTCGGCGTGCTCTTCTACAAAAGCATTATATAGGGTTATGTATACAATATATAGTGTCCATGCGTGTGTGTGTGTGCAGGTTCACTCTCATTTGTGAAGTGAAAAAATGTGAGATATTTTTGTGGCCCCCCCCCCCGTCAGAGGATGTGCGCACGTTAAGGTATATTTGAAGTGGTTTAATGAAGCGTGGTCAAATGGTAGTTGAAGTTGCCGCCACACAAGTTTGACCCTGTTTCATTGGAGGCAGCGAGGCAGAAGAGAGCGTGGGGCAGTGTCCTCCGACTTGGCTACAGTGGAGGAAAGACAATGTATATGTGCTCTTGTGTCAGATGTTGTTATCTGGGGAGTAAAGTGGTACTGGAGGACTGGTTTATGGTTCTGTGATTTGTTGGTGTGTGGGATGGCTTCGCTTTGTTTTCTTGGTTGCCTTCCTTGCCTCTGTCTCTGTTTTCTCATTGGCTCATTTTAACGTCCCCCCACCACTCCTTTTTTCTCTCTTTGAACCCAGTGCACTACCTCGTGTGGGCCAGGCTACCAGATGCGAGCGGTGAAGTGTGTGGTCGGCTCTTATGGTGCTGTCATGGATGACACTGAATGTAACGCCGCCACCCGACCCACAGACACGCAGGTAAGGAGGGCATCTCTCCCTGACATCGTTCTTTGACTCCTCTCAACCACCCACACTGTCTTCAACAGTCGTTGCATGGTCGAGTTTCAAACTGAGTCATCCTGTGAGGAGGGGAGGAAGCGTCCACGTTCAGGCACACTGACACTCCAAACACACACAGACAAACACACACACTTCATTTCCACCTGGTCTCAATAAAGCTGTGTTGTCTGATCTGGTCTGGTCCAGAGGGAAAGACAGAAGGGGGAGTTCTACAGGCCTCACTGTACCCACACAGAAACACACAGAAGAAAGCCCAACTTTACAGTGTTGTTCTTCAGAATACTCTCATCTTTATTGTGTAAGAGACACTGGCACAAGTCAGGTCTGTCATTGAAGTATTTACTCATCGTGGCTCCACTTCCAAAACATCCCTTCGTTTTGACAGTTGTTCTTGTAGACTTGACCACAGACTTAAATGAATTTACACAGATGTCATAAGTTACATTTAATGGGTGTTCTTCACATGGCTAATTACTGGTATTTAAAGCTTATTCTACAGTTTTAAATCTACTCTACTCAGTGGCAAAGCAGCCTGAGAAAATCTCTCATTCACTCGAGTTTACATGTGGAGTTGTTTGTGTTGTCTCAATGCGTTCTGTTAGTTAAGTGTGCCACACACACAAAGAGACACCGAAACACCAAAGAAACCTGTTTTGAGCTGAATGAGAGTTCTGTTTGGTCAGCGTGGGGCGTAAACCCGTTTCAGAGGGCTGAGCATGCAGACTGAGGATGAGGCCCCCCTTTAGTCGCACTGGCTCTTAATTCCGGTGCCTGGGCCGGCAGAGCCAGTGACCCTGAAGCAGTCGCCCCACCTCGTTGTGATTCTAACCAGCCAGCCATGAAGTGGGCCACCAGGCCGCCAGTCCCACCTCCACCAGCCACCGAGCAGGGCTTAGACAAAGAGGGGCAGATGGATGGATGGAGGTCTGAGTGTAAGGAGGAGAGAGGCGGAGGCCAGACATGCCTGGCTCCATACTTCCAAACATTGGATTGGATGGCTTAAGTCTAGTAAATAATTTGAAAATCATCACAAAATATGTCACGTTTTATGAGTTGATGCTTGTAAATAGTGAGTCTGACAGGGACAGGAAGTGTGCGTGGAGCTACTTTGAGGACTGTTTGCTTCCGTTAGGAGGCACAGTGTGGAATGTGGAGCCTGCTCAGAGCGACCTGATTAAGGCCTTCATTCCTAGAGACTGGGGGTCAGAGGGCACCAGAGGGCATAGGGGGGGGGGGGGGGGTAGGAAAGGGCGGAAGGTGAGGGACAAGGGGGTGGATTAGGGGTGGAGTTTCCAACCACGCCAGCATGGGTATTGGAGCCCTGAATACCACTCCACTATGACCTGTTATGACNAGGAAAGGGCGGAAGGTGAGGGACAAGGGGGTGGATTAGGGGTGGAGTTTCCAACCACGCCAGCATGGGTATTGGAGCCCTGAATACCACTCCACTATGACCTGTTATGACAGGGATCAGGGCTTTATGCTGAGTGGCTTACTGCCACAATCCATAGTTTGAACTGACGGGGGGGCCCTGTTAATGTTGTTTTGGTAAGGTGGGGGGGAAAGGTTGATGAGAAACACAACTACTCTCAAACACAGAGCTGAAGAAATAGAGTTGAAGTTGTTCATGACTGTCCTGTTTAAGAGGAGCTATCTCTGATATTCATGGTATTTTGTGTTCAGGGACACATGTTGTTACAGTATATTCATTTTGTTAATCACTGCATGAATGGGTGTATGTGTCCTCCCTTCCACAGGACTGTGAACTGGCCCAGTGTCCCAGCAGCCAGCCTGTTCCCCCAGGGACCAAAGTCCCCTCCAACCAGGGCCACAAAACCCAGTGGCGCTTTGGTTCCTGGACCCAGGTAAGTTCTTCAGTCACGTCTTCGATCTGAGTGTCCTTTTGTCGGCTTCCTGATTCTGAACCTGTCTCCTCTGGACAACAGTGTAGTGCCAGCTGTGGCAAAGGGACGAGAATGCGCTACGTGAGTTGCCGTGACAACCAGGGTGGCGTGGCAGAGGAGTCGGCGTGCGCCCACCTACCGAAGCCCCCCGCCAGAGAGGTGTGCTCAGTCGTTGCCTGCGGACAGTGGAAAGTGCTAGAATGGACAGTGGTAAGAAAACAAGCCGTCTGTCGTTATTTTCACTGACTTGTATGTGACACAGTACATTGTCTCAGAATCACAATGTTAAGCAGCTGCACCTAGATTTATATAAGCTGACCCAATACTGTAGCAGACAGCTTCAAATAAGTGGAAATTTGGAGCGTTTCTCTTGAATTTTCCATGAGATCTGCATCTCATTATACTGACAGGCAGCACAGTCGAATAACCTAAATTGTGCGTCGTCAATATTATAATATTGCCGTCCAGATGTTTTTCTTCCTGCAAGGTTTATTTACTTCAGTGTACTCATGCATGATTTTTCACCTACACTGACAATTAGTGTCTCCACACGCTATGTAGATGTTTGTGCGAGCAAAGATGTGGAGACAGGGTGGCAGCTGGAAGGCAAGTGTGTATCACGGCCTGGGGGAGGGCTGGAACGAGGCTGGGGAGGGAGTGTCTGAGAGAGAGAGACAGAGAGAGAGAGAGAGAGAGAGAGAGAGAGAGAGAGAGCTGGGAGATGCAAGGGGCTGCAGTGAGGGGCTCCAGCCTTGTTTACAGATGTTTCTCATCAGAGTCCTGGTGATAAAGTACAGCCAGACTGCAGGTCTGGTCACCATACACACACACACACACATGCATGCACACACACACACACACACACATGCATGCACACACACACACAAGTACCACCAAGCCAAAGACACTCGTTGACCCCCCAACAGGAAATAGTTCATCCCAAGGCCAAAAGAAGATTTCAGGGCCCTATCCCATCCACACACACACACACACACACACACACACACACACACACACACACAC
>JBBMOC010000691.1:0-22800 GCA_037975185.1 Centropyge bicolor
AAGAGAATTGCAGTAGTCCAGCCTAGAAGTTACAAATGCATGGACTAGTTTTTCTGCATCTTTTTGAGATAGGATATGCCTGATTTTTGCTATGTCCCGTAGGTGAAAAAAGGCAGTCCGGGAAATTTGCTTTATATGAGCATTAAAGGACAAATCCTCATCAAAGATTACTCCTAGATTCCTAACAGTAGTGCTGGAGGCCAATGCGATGCCATCGAGAGAACTGATATCTTTAGAATATTTGCATCGAAGGTGCTTGGGACCAAGTACAATAACTTCAGTTTTGTCTGAATTTAACAATAGGAAATTGCAGGCCATCCAGGTTTTTACTTCATTGAGGCATGCCTGAAGTTCAGCTAATTGGTTGGTTTCGTCTGGCTTAATTGACAGATATAATTGGGTATCATCTGCATAGCAATGAAAGCTGATGGCATGTTTCCTGATAATGTTCCCTAGGGGAAGCATATATAAGGTGAACAGGATTGGTCCAAGCACAGAGCCTTGTGGAACACCAAAGTTAACTTTAGAGTGTCTTGAGGATTCATCATTGACAAGTACAAATTGAGATCGGTCTGATAAATAGGACTTAAACCAGCTTAGTGCAGTTCCTTTAATGCCAATTAAATTTTCCAGTCTCTGCAACAGAATTTGATGATCAATGGTGTCAAATGCAGCACTAAGATCTAACAAGACGAGAACAGAGACAAGTCCCCTATCTGATGCAACAAGAAGGTCATTTGTTACTTTCACCAGTTTCTGTGCTATGATGAACTCTAAATCCTGATTGAAAATCCTCAAATAGACTATTATTTTGTAAATGGTCACAAAGCTGGTTAGCCACTGCTTTCTCAAGGATCTTCGAGAGAAAGGGAAAGTTAGATATAGGTCTATAATTTGCCAGTACCTCAGGATCAAGAGTCGGCTTTTTAAGAAGAGAACTGACTTACAATAATCAACCTTCCTTAAAGCTCAGTCAGTTGGAGTTATTAAAAGAATAATTCAGCATTTTGTGAAATATGCTTTCTGAGAGTGAGATGAGAAAGTAGATATCAAAATCATGCCTGTGTTCCTAAATACAGAACTGGAGTTTGGACATGGTTAGCTTAGCTCAACAATAGATCAGAATCAGGGGAACTGTATGGAAGGTCACATCTGTATAATTATATGCACATATGCAAAAAAAAAAACAAGTGCTCTAAAACATTAGGATTCAGCCTCTGGGGAAAATGAATTTTTGTACCAATTTTAATGGTCTGTGGTTGTTCAAATATCTTGTTCTGGGCCACAATGACCGACCCATCCACCCCCATTGATATTAATATGATGTTTTTAATTTGAATGTCCACCCGTTGTGTAAAGCCATAACACATGAAAAATAGTATTGACATATTTGGTCATCCAGACAGAATGCTGTGTTACTCTGCTTGACGTTTGACTTGTAGGACCCATACAACATGGAGCGAGTGTTTTGGCTGCTGCTGGGTAAAGACGGAGCTTCAGTGAAGAACATGATGGAGGAGTTTCAGCAATCACATAGACATTCTCTGCCTGAAAACCACCGCCAAATGGTACCAATCTTCAACATTTATTGCATTTACAGTATACATCCAGACATGCTTATCCTCTACATGTTAAAAAAGACCACAGCCCCTGTTCACCACCCTAACACTTTTATGATCAATCTCTCCATTGTACTTCTAGTTGTCGAAAGTTTTATCAACTGGAGCAGTGAATGATGAAGAGATCCTGGAGACCCTGAGGAGATGCTGGGAGGAAAACCAGTATGTGCTGTGTCCACACACAGCTGTGGCTGTATGGCATCACTACCACCGCCCTCACAGCCCCAGGCTTAACAGGTCAATCCTAAATGTATTCATCTATGTAGCTACATACACACAACACATTTGTGACGTCAATGCTTGACATAAATCAGCAAGGTTTCTCAGTTCGTCTAGCCTTAACTTGGAAGTAAACCTGATAACATCATTTTCCATTGCAAAGGTTGTGTACAGGCAAAAAATGTCAAACTTGCCTGAAATAGAAGTGCGGTCAAAGAGGATGCTTCATAGAGTTAGGTGTAGGCTTGCTGCGGTTGTCTTCAGAAGTCAGCTGAAATTTTGTTGACCGAAACAACAACAGACATGTTGGAATTTTAGGCAGTAGAAGCAGTTTCACTCTGCAGCTGAAAGACAGATTGAGACAAGATGACCCCAGCAGAAGAAAAGAGCTTTTCTGAAAAGCTCCAAAGCTCTAATCATTGAATATTTTTGACCAATCACTAGACAGTCACACAACAGCCATGCAAAGACTGTTGTGAGGCTATACTTTGGCATGGTAGTTCATGGCAACATGCTCAGTGTTTACCATAATCACTGTCTTAATTTAGTGTTATCATGCTGACATTTGCTTATTGGCACTAAAACCAAAGTACAGTTATAAGTATAGTAGTATATAGTAGTATATAAAATAAGCTGGAATCATTCTTTAATTTCTGCAGTAAGTATATACCTGCCTTAACACTATAGCCTGCCAGATGACTGGACAGGTCCCTCGGCACTCACGCAACTCCAAACATCATGTCTTGGGCTGGGTATCCAATGGTCTGTCTTCATGTGAGAATGTGGAACTCTCATTGAATATTTGTTAAAATGAATAAGTTAAAAACCTTGATATTTATAGGGCAGAGAAAAACATGTTGCCACCTACACCCGCTTCAAGGTGTACTTACTCCTATGGACTCCGGCTGGCAAAGTTTTTATCCATTTGTTTTCAGTAATTACTAATACCCTTCTTACAGGTGTTATGTCGCAACAGCATCACCAGCCAAGTTTCAGGGAGCAGTAGAGCGGGCTGGCCTGACTGTTGACCTACCTGAGGCAGTGCTGGCATTGGACAAGTTGGCCACTCGTTACCAGAACCTGGAGCGGAGCCTGAACTGGTGCAAAGACTGGGAGGACATACTGAGAGAGAAAATCCAGTCTGTGAGTTTAGTCAGGAAAAACAGAGGGACTTACTACATCTGATTATGGAAAAGCTCTTGTAATGCAAAGTAGGTTTTACTTCAGAAATCATTAAACTATATATGGGTGGGGTCAGGTGACTCTGGCAGCCTGTCCATGATCTATGCACTTCCTTATCTGAATGCAGTAAATGATGGCCTCCTGTTGCCTCTTTGATCATTTGACTTGTCTTTTACAATGTTGTCATACACCACAAACCAATCAACTCTTTGCAATGTTCAATCTTCCTTCACAACTGTAACACAGATGCACAATAAAGAATAAAATCAAGTAGTTTTTGATGAGTTTGACTGCCTTAAAAACAATAAAAAACTTAGTTCATACAAATTAGACACACACCAATTCACAAGTGTCTGTAACTGATTGACATTTACCCCTCAGGAATACAGCTGATGTTCTTGTCTAGCTGTATTTATTAAAGTCATGTCAGTACATGGATCTGTATGCACTACTAGCTTATTTCAGTTTCATTCGTCATTCCAACCATACCCATATTAAAATACACTTTCAGCAGAATGAAATCTCATTTAGAAGCAGGCCAGACAAAACATGTCTTTTTTCAGGGATTTAATACAAAGTAGGGTAGGGTCACAGATCACTTTGTGAATTTCCCCACTGTGGGATGAATAAAGGTTTATCTTATCTTACTTATCTAAAAGGTAGCATAGAGAATCTGGAAGAATTTTATTTTATTTTTTTGGTAAATTCTAAAATCTGCAGAGATGTCTGACCAAATGACATCTAGTATAATACAAGAGACCGCTTTCACTGGAGACACATGTTATCAATCACAATAACAATGGTTCAGTTCCATCTCTACCCTGAAACCAGCAAAAGTACATGGAATGATGCCATTAGTAAAGGTACGACTCTGGACTCTAGATATACTCCTTCACACCAAATGTTACTTGAATTATTACAAAATTGTACAGCAAAAACAAAAGTAGTCATTATGCTGTAGAAAGGCCTCTGCCAGTTCTTTATATTCTGTCGGGTAGTGTGATCTATAACAATACAGATACATCAGAACATACACCTGCAAGCTGGGTATATATTTTCTATGTGAAATTTTGATTTGTAGTAATATACAGCAAGTACAATATTTCCCTCTGAATTGTAGAGGAAGAGAAGTACAAAGCAGCAGAAAAGGGACACATTCATGTAAAGTGCCTCAATTAGTACAGTACTTAGTTACTTTCCACGGCTGCTATTATAAATGTCTATGGATGAGATCTATAGTGCATAAATAATTTTGTAAATGACAGTATAAATTATGCCATAATAACAATGCATAAAAAGTAAGGTCTGCTGATTTGAAGGACAATTTGGTGATGGACGTCACAGTTTTGAGACTGTTAATGTTCATTATTGACTCCAACTTGAAACTTGCTGGTTTTAGCATCAGTCAAATGATCAGAAGAAAATCCTTCATTATATTATTTAAGTTATTGATGTATTTATTGTAACTGATGTCAAGGAGTTGGTCATTTAACTAATGTGTTAACAGGTTCCTTCCATAGGGAGGCGCCACAGCTCACATAGGAGCTGTACTGACTGTCGATTGCACTGGTTTTACTGACTTGATGAAACTGATGCCAGATCAGCTCCATGTCCAAGATAGATGTTCCTGATACTGGTTTTATAGCAGTTATCTGAGAATCACTGCAATCCTTTACTAAAATTGTAATAAACTGAATAAGCTTTAACTGTTGTAATGCCACTTTTAGGTATTATGTTCCGGGAAAAACAAGTGTCTGAGTTACACTAACAGTCAATAAATACATATAAGGAAAAGATTAAATAAAAGATAATATATTTTGAAGCTAACAGACATTTATAGAGATGGGCCCCGGTAGGTGTTCGATGGGTCAACATCTGTCCAACGCATCCCAAACCACATTCTGAGTTTTCGAGGAGCCCTGAATGCAGCACATGAATTGACAGCTAGGCAGCCAAACATGGCGGCTGCTAGCTAAAGCTCAAGTAAACGCCTTCGTCTTTTATTGTCATTGTAGTGAGAAAATAACCAGAGCTGGTAAAGATTCACGAAAGAGACTGTGATAGACTGTTGCCAATTTCCCCCCTTTTCCTGGCTTGTATGCAGCAGTTGTCCGGTATGTGAATTTTTGTTTGTGAGCCAGTGGACGGCGGACAGGAGTGAAGTGACAGGACAAAAGTCTGTGCTCGGTTTCTCACCTGTCTGCTGGTATGTTTGACAGGTAAGACTTGTTACTGCTACACTTCGTTTCTGTCTGTCTGGCACTCAGGTAGAAGAAATGAGACAGTATCCGGTTGCTGTGATAAAAGGCAATGTTTGGGTGTCCTCTCTACAGAGACCAGCTCTCACATTATGGCAGAGAGAGACAGCTAGAATATAGAAATGCAAATGCTCGTGCTAATTTTTACATTGTGCTTTTCAAATTGAATTCACTGTGTAGTGAATTACTGTCTCTATTAACAGTATTATGAGAAAAGACTCTTGCTTGTAATGTAAAGTAAGTCAGCACATCATCCTTTGCTTTGTCTGAAGTGACCTGCACTCAAACTGGCATCATGGTTTCACCCATGGGTGATTCATATTAGATAATCCTCTTAATGTTCCTACCAGGTATAGCAAGAGGACAAGAGACTCACTCAACACCCCACAAGGATGTACACTATACACGCCACAAAGGTGCTGTAGTACTATCCAAAGAGTGGTACAAAAACATTACTAATATTGATAGGACCCTGGGAAACAGTGGGCTTAATCTGTGAAATAGAAGTTTAAGGCTTGCCATTGGGACAAACTTGCTAATGGAGCAAGAAGGTCTTTTACTGTAGTCCACAGATGATGAGAAGATGATTCCCATCTCTGCAGTATTAGACAGTTAACTGAAAAATATTCAGGAATAAATAATGCCATTTTGTTCCAGCTTCTCAAATGTGAACGCATGTTGATTCTTTTTGCTGGACTGTTGGTTAAGGAAAACAAGCAGTTTTCTTGATGAACGTTTGCTCTGCTAGACATTTCTCTATATTTCCTTTTGATTAAATCAACAATTGAGACATGATCAACAGATTTATTGATGATGAAATGAATCATTATTTGCATGTTTACTCTCCATCAGGCAAGCCTTTATACAGGATAGACATGAGCTGTTCCTGAATAAAAACATGAAAACCAGTTGAGTAAGTTCATTACCTAGCTAATTCCATCCTTACAGTGGTAGTGGATTCATAGAGATCCTTGAAGAAATCCTGCTCCATAGTGCACAAAATCATGACACCTGCTAAGATGTCAGCATAAATCAGTGAATGTACTTTGGTCAGTGGTGAACCCCACAGATATCCAGGAATACCTGCACATCACAATTCACTATCATTTCCCATCTGATCTGATAGCTCTGAGAGGATGTGAAAGGACAGATGAGAGAAACTTCAAGTACAAACTTGTACAGACCCAAGATGATTCAAAACTGATGCTAGTGCTGTGCCTACAAAGTGCTGAATGAATAAATGATTAAACAGAAAGTAAATGGGTTAGATAAAAATGAGAGAATTCAGAATTTTACTTTTAATGAAATTGCAAAATTTTGAAATTGGTGCTTAAGGGACAAAGGACAAACATATTAAACACACTGTACATTTATCTAGATCATTTCGTTTGATTTCTGTATGCTAATAATGGTTCATATTGTATCATATGTACTAGGATGATATGGGTTTATTATTTTCCCAGCTTTCTTTCAATTTCAAAACCTACTTGGCATTTTTGTAGCTCTGCACCTAATAGCAGAGTATATGTGACTTTTTGACATGTGGCTTCTGTTAAGCAGGACAGTGACGGTCACTGTTGTTAGTCTGACCTGAAGGGCTCATTTGACTATTGCTTCGCTGCTGGTATCTTTCCTGCTGAATGACTGCTGAGATAATATGTCTGTACATTGTCGGGAGTGACCAGCCTGCAGAACCATCTGGGAACCTGCTGCTGTTAGCCTCCCGTTTAATATATTATGTGTTATTACCCAAGTATGATCTATTGAATACTCGTCTATACACAATGCTGAATAACTTAATACTGCAGCTTGTTTGGTTCTCATCATACAATGCATCAGTGCAGACACTCATTATAGCTCCTGTTTAACTAGGGATGGGTCTGGTTTGAAATTGTTTTGATACTAGTGCCAATACAAGTACCAGCCCCAAGTTTTGATACAGACACTAAAGCAATACTGTGCAAAACCTTGCTTTGCGAAATACCACCATGGTTCTCCTCTAAAAATCCAATTTGTAATTTAAGAACAATTTGATATCAGATCAAAGATTATGTAATTTAAACTACAAATCCACCAGGTGTTGATGAGTTAACAGTTCTGATATGATGCAACAGACACATTTCAGTCATACAAAACCTTTTATGGGTCTGAAACTCAGTCATATATAGTACATTGATTTTGATTTAAGACATCTCACAGTAATACTTTTCAGTATCCCAGTGTTGGGAATCAACTTAATGGGCAGTTTGGCTATCGATAAGAATGAATCAGAAATAATTATTAATTATATTAAATAATAGGATCTGATATACATCGGATCACCTCGGGGCACCACCCTCAACAGTACACTGCCTTACACAGGGCACCGTTATATTGGGAAAATGATAGCCGCTTCATTGTTACAGTTTCATAAAATGAAGGATTTCGGAATTCTTGGCGGAGCAGAGGTTGGTATCATTCACTTTTGTACAACATTAAAGATACAACATGTATATTCACAAGCATTTATTAACAAATAATAAAAGCAAACACATACTAATCTAACATGTACTGTATACAAGTGTGTGTGTGTGTGTGTGTGTGTGTGTGTGTGTGTGAGTAAATCAAAATGGCTGGTTCAGGAGGTCTCAGGCCGCAGGGCCTAGACAAAAGGCAGGCTACGCACAAGATGGCCGACCCCAAGGACGCTGCCGGGGAAAGGAGAGTGTGCTTTGGTGAAGCCTGTTTGTCTAAGTGTGAAATGTGTGATAGAGGGTGCCAGGTTAGTAAAGAGAAGTTTAGCATGCAAACCCTGTGTTGGTGTGAAGCACAGCTAACATCAATTTACAGTTGGTGAACTAATCCTACTATCATCACAACAATGAAACTCAATGACAAATTGAATCAACACATGTTCATGAAAGTTGCTGGTTGCTCTTTGGTTACAGTTAGCAGCTCTGTGCCAGCTGGCTGTGTCGTTCCTTTGTTGAAGTCGGCAAGCAGGCTCGTGTTGCGGCTGCTGGCAGGAGAACCTTCCTTGTAGGTTCTTTTCTTGTTTAGGAGTGACTGCCATGAGCAGGCCACACTGAGAGCTGGTTTCTGCTCCCTTGTTGGAGCTTCGAGGACAAGCTGCTGCCTCCTTGGCAGAGCTGGAGAGAAGAGCCAGGAGCTCCTGCCTCCTTGCAGGGCTACAGAGAATGAGAATCAGTTGAGGAGATGGGTCCTGGCTGGAGTTAACACCTAGTTGTTAACAGGAAGACTGGGGGGGCTGTGCTCCTTTGCCCCCCACATGAGACATGAGACAGACCCTGAGCTGGAATGTCTTATCTCATCTGGTGTTTTACGTCACACAAAGAACAAACTCATCTGTGGACTTTCACTGGTCCCAACACCAGTTTTTCTACAAAAAACTTTTTTTCAAAACAAATATCAGGTATTAAGGTGCTAAAATTAGGAATGATTTCTAACCCTTAGTTGATTGACAACCAATTAAATAGAAGCTTGGACCTATTTTTTAAGCATCTGCCTCTGTCTTAATCTGATTTTGTCTTTTCCCCCAACATGAATAAACCAGCACACCAGTAAGGTGCCGGAAGGCCCTCCTCTCTGAACAGATCATTGAAGCTGACCAACACATACTCAGTGGCATCTGGGTGGAGACAAGCGTTCCACAGTTAAATACCAAACATGCTACAGGTTCCTATGAAGGGCCCGTGTGGGGGAAGGGGAAAATGTTTAGTAGTGACCAGACATAGTATGGCCCCTGAGATCTACCTTAGTGGAGTTTGTCGTACCTGAAATACTCGCTTTGCTATTTCTTCTCACTTGTTGCTGTATGACGTAGTGTCTCCTTTAACTCTGCTGTCAGCTAAATGCTAAATGCTAAAGTTTAATTGGCACTACAGGCAACTCATAACTTCAAAATCAATCTAGTAGGATTGCTCAAAGCATACAGTAACAAAATGTGTCTTATATACTGCTATTCCCACGTCACCTCCTTTGTTTCATGTGTCAATCAATCATTATTGGTTTTGCCTCTTTGCAGGTAATCTCAGGCCTTTCTGTAAACCGGGCCTTCACTTCTTCCTCATCCCCAACCCCTGTAAATGATGTCATCACCAGACCAGCACACTGCCACCTCCATCACCCCTGGGTCCCGGCTACCGCCCTCGACAGCCCTGGACTCCCTGTCCCTATCTTCCTTTCTGTCTGGGGATTTAGATGATGAAGGAGACGGTGGAAGAGCAGAAGGGGAGGAAGGGCAGGCAGACCTAGAAGTTAACCCATATGATGGCTTGCCCTTTTCTTCGCGCTACTATTCCCTGCTGGAAGAGAGGCAGCAGTTTCCCATATGGAGGCTGAGGCAGAGTCTGCTGGAGCACCTGGAGAGCCACAACATGGTGCTGCTCAGTGCACCAAGTGGAGCTGGAAAAAGCACCCAGGTAATCAGGAACCAATAGGGCCACAGACAAATACTGTGATGTAATCTCCTAGACTTTTTCAGGGCGAACTCTAAACATGAACCTGTAATATTCTTAAATGGACAGTGTTTGTTGCAACCATAGTTGCTGGGGCTAAATACATGAGAACGAAAAGATAACAATACTAAGCCATACTTTTGATGTCACAAAATATTACCATCACACTGTTTGCAAGGGGTGGGTAATGAGTGAAAATGTCATACTAGTGCCAGGTACCAATTATCTGAACTGATACAAAATAGTATTTAACACCCTAATTTACTGAGTATGAATTTGTTTTTACAAAACCAATTTTCAGGTAACACAATAAAATTCACACCATAATATTTTTATTAATATTTTAAAATTGGAATTGACTTAAGAATACACTACTGAAAATAAGCCCAGTTTGACAGTACCTATACAGTACCTGCTGACAGTTTTTCACAATAGATGATGCAATTCAGTCAATTCTACTGTGCCTGAGAAAGCTCAACTCATTGCAACAACATATATACAGTATTTTGTCAAAATATCTGTTACTGTGCATAGCTAAGTGAATAAAAGATGATCTGATTCCAAAAATGCATAAAGATAAAGATAAGTCATTTCTTTAAGTAAGCAAGATTACATCTTTAATTCCATGTTTTATAGTTTGAGCATCATGCATGGCCAGTACTAAGTAACACTCCCTTGGGCAAGTATCACAGCTTTTAGATATATTTCATAGCCACCTAAGAGTCTTTCACTCCTTGTGTGGGGGATTTTCACCCATTCCTCTTTGCAAAATGCTTCTAGTTCTGTGAGAGTCTTCAGCGGTCTTGTATGCACTGCTCTTTTGAGGTCTATCCACAGATTTTTGATGATGATAGGTTGAGAGACTGTGAGGGCCGTGGCAAAACCTTCAGCTTGCAACTCTTGTGGATACTGAAGTGTGTTTACGATCATTATCCTGTTGTAGAAGCCATCCTCTTTTCATCCTCAGATTTTTTGAATTTGTTGGTATTCAGTTGAATTCAACAGTGAAATGTTCCCTGTGCAGCTGGCTGCAATATAAGACTAAAGCCCCCACGCTTTGTAGTTGGTGAGGTGCTCCTTTTATTCAATTCTGCACCCTTGTTTCTCTAAGCATACCTTTACTCCTGGTAAAGTTCCTGGCTACCAGAAAACACTGCGCTGCTTTGTGGGTACAAACTATTTTAATTTCGGAGAGCTAGGCAGCTGCTTAGAGGAGTCCATGGCGACTGATTGTTGGGACAAGATTTGAGAAGTCAGAGTGTTTATAAAACTTTGAAATTTGCATTGCATTTATATTCACATTGCAGCTCAAATCTCTTGGTGTACCCATATTTTTGCATGGTCCTCCTTTGCTTTTTTCACTCTGAAATTGTACAAAACAAAAATAATACTCTAATCTTGCTTAAAATGTTGAAAAAAAAAACATTCAACTTTATGCCTTTTGGAGATCGGTTAATCTTCTACTTACTTAACTATTCACAGCAACAGACTTTTGCATACCACTGTATAGGCAGATGGAGAATTAAGGGTGGATGAGAGAGAATGCCATTGTTAACCCTTTCATTCCCCCTCATCATCCCCTAGTAACAGAGAGAGTGCTGGGGCTGAGGGGTTGTTCAATACGTTAGTCTAGTCCGCCTGCCTTATTGACCTTTTTTCTGACTGGGGTTTGTATAAATGGGTTCAAATCTATTTCCAGGATGAACCTTTCATACCCAATCATGATCCTATCACCTGTTACCAATTAACCTGTTTACCTGTGGAAGGATCCAAACAGGTGTTTTTGGATCAGTCCACAACTCTAACAGTCTTTTATTGTTCCTCTCCCAACTTGTTTGATATGTGTTGCTGCCATCAAATCCATGCTTATCCAATCAATGTTATTTATTGTATAACTAATGCTAGGTGCACAGCCAACATTAGTGGGAGAAGTATTCAAATCAGTAGAAATACCTTGATGTAAATTATAAGTCCTTACAAGTACTCCTTTCCTGGAGATCTTATCATATCTTATTATATTTTTCAAGCTTTACACCTGTTTCAGAAAAGATAAACCTTTATTCGTCCCTCAGTTGGGAAATTTACAATCATATGTACATGAATAAATCATGTTTCATATGTAAAATCTTAATCTACAAAGTAACTAGTAACTATAGCTGGTAAATGTAGTGCAGGCCCATACATTCTGTATAGCCGATATGTCCTTTTGTGTCAGGCCTTTCTCGTGATAACCTGGTTATCATTTCACCTGCTCCTCAGCTCCACTCCCCTCAGGCTAATGAATGACAGCATCAAACCACTCCAGTAGAGTTACACTGCTCTGCTGTAACCTGAACACTCATTTAATCAAGAAACACTCAGGCTCCCCTTTCCAGCACCTTCTTCTCTTTCTGCTCAGTTAATGCTACTGCCAAGTGTCTGCAACGTAAAAAAACCCACTTTCTTCTTTGTTCTTTTACCCACTGCATCTTTATTATTGTGACGACACTCACTTACTACAGCTGTTGTTAGGGCACAATTACTTTGAACTTTGCACCTCTTACTGTTGGCTGCATGTAATATTGATCAATTTTTGCTACCTTGGCCCACACTCAGAGTTGAATAAGAACAACTAGTATCTTGCCCAAAATGTAATTCAAATGCAATGTAACACTGAGATTTCCATGCACATGTGAATATTCGACTTTAGTTGTGTTCTTTATTCTTAAATCTATTCATAATTTGAATCACCATTAGCTTCTTCAAAGTGATAGCAAGGCTTCCTGGGTTTTTTGAGAATTCAGTCTGTAATTTCCACTGCCCACATTAGATCGAATGCATGTTTTGGTTAAATATTTTTTCAAGATCCATTGTCTGGATGTGTATTTGTTCCATCTGGTCATCCATGGATGGTAGTTCAGTTGCTTGACTGTAGCAAACTTAACTTATTGCCATAAGTTGTATGATAGGGTTGTTTTCTTTCTCTGTGTCTTATAACTGCAATATTTTATTTATTGGATTTAAAATTACCCTGTGGATTTTTAAATTTCTACAGTAGATACTATTTCTCTATGGAGAAATATTTCTGTGAGTAGATCCCTGATTTGTTTGTAGCCTGTGCACACACACAATGCACATGCAAGTCAACTCAGCATGTTTGTTAGACCTCAAGGACTCACACAGTGTGTTTTAATAAGAAATACTGAATGTAAACATGAACTTGATGAAATCTTGAACCCCACAGCGTACCTTTAATCGTGAGATTTGTATTCAAGAAACTGCAAGGAAGTTGCAAGCATTGTGACTCTACTACCTTTGTGGGCTTTTTCACTTCTGTGTTTTGTTTCTTTTCAGGAAAACTTTAAGCTCCAGTAATTTTCTGTATTAGCAGTGAGTCAAATGACCATGTGTGGGAGGGGGAAGAAGGTCGCTTTTTGCTTTACTTTGGTTTTATGGCACACAACCTCATTCCCAGCAGCAGCAGACAGCTTTTTTCAGTGAAAGCTCTGATAAACCCACTGTATACTATGCCCACTACCAAACAGCAGACAACATCAGCTTATGCTTAAAGTAAACATCTAGCAGTTAAAGCTGCAATATAAACAAGGCAGTGTTTTATACTGACAATACATTAAATGAGTGTGTGAAATGTGAAATATGTAATGTTCATTGTTATAAACACGCAGATACGGATAATGATAATAACTCGACAGATCGTTTTATCTTATATCAGTTCATTTTTTCATTTTCCTTTTTTGTTTTGGTGGGACTTTCATTCATCAGGTGGACACAAACATGTCCCAAAATGACTGCTAATCTTGCTCTGTGTCTGCTGGATGTCTAAATAGGAAATAAGAACTTTCTAACAGATAGTATTAGCCAGTGTTTCTCAGATTGTTTTGCCTAGTGGCTATGCATTAATGTAATTCAGCTGTAAGAACTTCAGGGTTTAGAGACCTCATTTTCAAGCTTTCTGTGAGGCACATGGACAGTGGATGGACTTAACAAGCCCCAATAACCAATGTTTTTTCGACTGTGGAGTCTTGACTTGTCCACATTCTCCTAGTGTGAGCAGAACCATTCTCAACTTACACTTCGAGTTGCCAATGAAATCTGAAGATACTAAGAAGTAAGAAATGTCTGAGACAAGTCCCCAGGATTCTGTTACTACCTCCTCCTCTTATTGACCTCTGCCTTTCTTCTTATTGTTGTCCCTGCAGGTGCCCCAGTGGTGTGTGGAATATGCTTTGTCCTATGAATTTTCTCAGGGCCTGGTGTGTTGTTCCCAGCCCTATTCAGTGGCAGCACTGAGTCTGGCCCTTCGTGTGGCTGATGAGATGGACCTTAGCCTGGGTCTGGAGGTGGGCTACAGGGTGCCTCATGATGACAGCTGCACACCCGACACCCTGCTCAGGTTGGGATGCATGGATGATGGACACTGGACAATAACATATTATTATTATTATTTTGCCACTTTGCTGGGTAATGACTCAAGCAACAACAAAATGGAAATATATTTTTCCCTTTAATCATTCACAAGAGATGTACCTGAGCTGAGCAGTTTTTGTAATGTTGAAGAGAAGTGCTTATTTCAAGTTTTATGTTTCACTTTTAACTCTTTAATGTTCTCACCAAGCCTTACAGACAGTAACAACAAAACATTGACACAAGCCTGTGAAAACACCTTGATGTGGACGGCCAGTTCTTTTACTTCAAAAGTTAACAAATTTTTTTGTAAACAGGGTCAGAGCTCTGATCAGTCAGATTTACTTGTCTTTTTACTAATTAGATACTTTTTAGAGTCAGGCACCACATGTGTGTGGCATCGGTCTTCTCATTTGACTCTTGACAAGAAAGCAAATAAGCATATTATGTTAAATTATTCCTTTAACAATGAATCCACTTTTCAAAGCCTGACTGAGCATGCTTTTAAAAAAACACTTGCAAAGCCATTAGACTCTGCTGAGTTAGTCATTTACATAATTCTGTTCAGTAACCCCCCTAAAACTAGACCAAAAAAAAGATTGATTAGCTTTGAAAACTCAGCCATAAACAGACAGCATGCCAGAGATTGAAGAAGAAGAAGTCATTCATTGTTTTATATTCTGTCCACTGCTGACCTGTATCATGTGTAATCATCTTCACCTCCCCAGAGGAAATACAGATGGCTTCATTGGATTACACCAGTTTTGTATGATAATATTACATGGTCTTTCTTTTACTTACTGCCACACCTTGACGCTTTCTTCTCTGTTCCCTGCAGTTTGCTGTCCAAGGGGCACTAAATGTATTTAGTGAAAACTGATCACTCTCACAACAATTGATATTCCTGCACTCTTGACTGATAACGAAAATAAATGTACATCCATATAGAAATAGCCATTTAGCAGGTCTCTTTGCCTCTTAGTTATGAGTCAAATGATGCTTTGACAGGCCATTGATAGTTAGTTTTTTTGTGGTTGCACTGCTGTCAAAATGCTTTAAAACTCCCATTTAATATATCCATTTGTATACAGCATACTGGCTCTTTCCTCATCGCTTTTTTCTTTTTCCTCTCCCTAGGTTTGTCAGTGACACTCTACTGCTACAGGAAATGATGTCAGACCCTCTGCTGCATCAGTATGGCGTTGTGGTGTTGGACGAGCTCCAGGAGCGTACCGTGCCCACTGACGTGATGCTGGGCCTGCTGTGTGACGTCTGCCGACAGAGGCCGGACAACTTCCGGGTGGTTCTCCTCACTCATATGACGCTGGCACCTCGCCTCTCGACCTTCCTGGGACCATCAGTCCCTCACCTCTCACTGGACAGCCTGCTCACTGACCCCCCTACCAAAGACCAGAAAGAGGGGTGTGAGGTAGTGGAGGACAGGAAGGCTCTTGAAATGAACAGGGTGGAGACATTGTACCGGGAGCTTTCATCTGGGAAAGAACCAGTGGCTGCTGCCTGTCACATGGTGCTGGATTTACACAGAAGAGGAGAGGAAGGAGATGTAATGGTGTTTTTGGCCAGTGCACAGGTAAAAGTTTTATACTTCATATACCTCATAATATTCTGAAAGGATAGATAACAAGCCTACATACTTTTTAAACTTCAAAAAAAATGTAGGTTGAGTATTATAGTTTCTGGAGTCATTCATGTTTAGATTTGTACATGAATGGGGTGGGGAGAATGTTTCTTCTCTGCACTGCAGTGGAGGCACAGTAACACAAAGCGAGAAATTTATTCTGTAACTTTGGAACATACCCAGTTGATTTGACTAGCTCAGGCGGCTGAAACCTCATATTATCCTTGGTTACAGCAGAGCTGAATCAGCTTGTTTGAGAACATTCTCCTCTGTCTGTCCAGCAGCTGGTGGAGAGGGTGGTCAGGGTCACAAAAAAGTAAAAATGCGACACACACTGGGGAGCTGCTGCAACAGGCAGATTGCTTGGCATGGTGCGATATGCAACCAGTTTAACCACGCAACCAATTTCACGGAAAACAAAACAACTATGATAAAAAATAAAGAACCACCAATAGTAATAGATTTTGCTGTTTTGCAGGAGAAACCTTCTTCAATTGAATACTCAGTCTTTTTGTATCTTTAACGAAAACAAAACTGGTCAAATCAGTGTTCACTCTGGTGTGCTGCAGTTTCACCACCTTTGTCCCGTTGAGGAGTGACACCTCAACCTGAGAGGCCTCCGGTGCATTGCAGGTGTCTGGTGTCCTGGTTCACACACACATACAACAAATACAATACACAGACACAACACAGACTCTGTCATGTGTTCTCCGTCCATTTGCAAAGCTATATGTACATATTGACCCAGAGCATATCAAACTCTGTCATGCACATTTAACTCCCTCTGTGTCAACATCACCACACCTTCTGTTACCTGACTGGCTGTCAGTCCTGGTCTCTATGAGCCCAGCGTGTCTGTGTGTTTTAGCTGAGGCTAGATGTGTAAGTGAAACACATCCTCTCTGATGATACTGATCTGTTCTGGCTAATCCATTGGGAAGCACACATGCTCGCACTGTACTAACACTGCAAACAAAAGCACAGAGAAACAGTTCAGGCCTTGTGTTAGCTGAAATAACCCTTCACCGTTTATGTGGAGAGTTTGAGAGTAGCTGTTGTACAGAGTTGATTCAAACTGAGGCTGCACTCTCTCTTCCTTGTTCTGTGTAGGAAACAGAAGAGTGTGTGGCCCTGCTGGAGAAGGAGTGTGTAGCTCTGAGTCCTCAGCTTGGCCCTCTCAGGATCCTCCCTCTCCATGCTGGACTGGGTGGGCTGACCCAGCGGGTCTATGAAGCTGAACCCGAAGCTTCTACACTGAGTGAGCACAACAGCTCCAAGGGTGTGGACAGCTCTGTGCTAGGAGCTGGAGGTCCAGGGGTTAAAAGGAAAGTCATCTTGACCGATTCCCTGGCAGAGGCTTCCTTCTCACTGCCAGCCATACGCTATGTCATAGACACAGGCCTTCAACTCAGAACTGTGAGTTTGTGTTCACACATGACAAAATCTCATGATTCAGTCAGTCAATCAATCAAAATCTTCATGTTCAGTACAAAGCTGACATTTCTAGTGCTGACCTTTGTTCTGACAATGATATTCTACCACAGGTTTACAACCCACAAATTAGGGCAAACTCGCAGGTCCTGAGGACGATCAGCAAACACCAGGCTGACATGCGAACTCAAAGAGTGAACAGCCACCTTCCAGGTTGGTCAAAGAGTCAGTGCTATGGAAGACACTGTGGCAAAAACAGCAATGTATGCCTATGAACTGACTTTGCACCTATTTTTGGTATACTCAGCTTTACTAAAGCATCTAACAGTTCATTTCATAAAATTTTCATTGTAGGCAGCTTTTACCTATTTTACTGTTGAGCTACTATATCAAATTGTCTTAATTATTAATGAAGAGTTTGTTTGAAACAAAATGAAAATTGACAATAAAAGATGGATTCAAGGCTAAAAGTCAAATTGTACAACTCCAACAATTTACTATCATCATGATGACAATATCATGTCAGTTACTACATGTGTTCTCCTTGTTGGTCTTTAGGGCTGTGTCTTCGTCTTTACCCCCAGTCTCTATATGAGGAGGGGATGGAGGAGGCTCATTGTCCAGGGGTGGTGGAGGAAAACCTCAGCCACTTGGTGCTACTGCTCAAGAGACTTGATATTGCCGACATGGGACAGTGCAAGTTCCTGGACAGACCGGGTACTTTTTGAACTACTTTGAAGAACACTTAAAGTTAAAGGACTGCAATATATCACAGACTTGTTTTAAAGCACTAATACATTTTTCTACAATTCTACTGTAATGAACAGAACACTGTAGTTTATTTTGACTGCGACAGACATATGTATACACATGTACATGTGGATTAATCCACTGCTGAAAAAGTCCCTAACAAGTGCACTACTTCTTCCTGTTTGAGCAACATTTGATTAGAAATAACACCGACCAACTGAGCCATAATATGAAATTATGCAATTGTGAGGTATTTGAAAGAGAGAAGGAATCAATGGGCTGAGAGCTGCAGACAAAGTATGGAAAGCACAATGAATTGAGAGGACCAGAGAATACGTTGCCTCTTTTGGTCTTTTAGTGGGATTAACTACAGTAACAAAAATTTAGAATAACATCAGGTTTATCAAGCACAAAGAGGGGTGGACTTTCTCCTCTGTGTGCCACATTTGTGGATCAGTCATGAAGGGAACCTCCTAAAGGGATTAATAAAGTACTCTGTCTGTAGAGAGTGTCTGCTGTAGGTCATTGACATTAGAGTAGTGTCTCCACTGTTTGCCATCCTTGTTGCCTCATCAGACTATGAATCACAGCTGTGTAATACAGAGGTTTGCAGGTGGTGTTGTATCAGCAAGTCTGACAGTGGCTTTCTCTCAGTAAAATGTGGCTTTTGCCTCCTTCCTCCCTCTCTCCCCCATGTTTATTTTTTTCCCAGCCCCTGAGGCTCTAATGCAGGCCCTGGAGGACCTGGACTACCTGGCAGCACTAGATGATGATGGTAACCTGTCAGAGGTGGGCATCATAATGTCAGAGCTGCCACTGGAGCCACCATTGGCTAAAGCCCTGATCGCTTCCTGCGAGTATGACTGTGTTGATGAACTGCTCACTATAGCTGCCATGCTCACAGGTAACTGAAAAAGTGAATCATTTTACTTTTAAATGTAAAAATTACAAGACCAGCTTACAGATGTGGAGATATAATGTCATGGCACAATGAAAGGACATGGGCATTATACCATATCATAGCTGTGTAAATGATGCGGAAGAACATTTATTAACGGATGTTGATTGTATACAAATGACATATCTTCTTATGTACCTATTTAAAATTAACATTTGATCTGATCTTTGTCTTTGTCAGCTCCTTCCTGCTTTGTGACAGCAGAACCCAACAGAGAGGAGGCTGCTGTCACACACTGGCGACCTCTAATGCACACAGAGGGAGACCACATGACTCTCATTAATATTTATAATGCCTTCTTAGAGCGTACGTACAGTTCAGCCTTCATTGCATAAATCCTTGGAAAGGTTAATGGCTTCTCACTGTTTATGGAATTACTAAGAACAAAGTGAATGTAGGCAGGCTTGTTTCAGACAAGCAGTTGGGACATTTGTTATGTCCTCAGTGGACAGAGAATATTGAATGCTCTTGCAAATGTTTATCAACTGTCAGGACTGTGGAATGTGTTTTAATATCAGCATTAGCAAAACAGGAAGGAATACAGTGGTGCTAATTTGGATATGGAATGTAATGGAAAATCTAGCATTGTGACCACAGTGAGAGCCTTATGTCTTATGAACACATAACATATACAGTGGGGTCCAAAAGTCCACATTGAATCACATTGAAATAAAATAATAACTTCAACTAAACCTGAAAATATATACTGAAAATAACCTTTGTAAACACAGGAAGTTGTGACATGTTAAATGAAGAAGCAATGTTTTAAGATTGCGCACTCTTTCTAGGTTAATAGTCAAAGGCTTTCTCAGCATGAGATCATGGTGAGACTAAAGGTTTCTAAGGCTAGTGGTGTCAGACTTTTGAACCCCACAGCATGTACATGAATTATTGAACAGTCTGTGATAATTGCAGATAATCAGGATGAAGCATGGTGCGCAACAAACTTCCTCAGTCACGCCGCCTTACGATTGGCTGTGGTGATCAGGGCGGAGCTGCTGGAAGTGATGCAGCGAATAGAGCTTCCTGTTTCTCCTCCTGCTTTTGGATGGCAAGACAATTGCGCGAATATCAAGCGTGCTCTCATCTCAGGCTTCTTCCTGAAAGTAAATACCCTGTTTTTTTCAAACTGTGTGATAGAAATTCAGTCAATTGCCTCTTTCTTTAATGCTTTAATTTGTTAACCTCTCTTATATTTCTGCTGTTAATATTTATACTAAATGCGATTTCTTGTAGTATATATTTTTAACCTTGCTAGCGTAGATCTGGATGATAATTCAGATTGTCATGTCCTGACTTTTAGCAGGTACAGATAGTACAAGTTGTTTGGTCAAATGCGACTTACAACATTTGATTATTTGATGTGTGATTTTGCAAACGTGCTATGTAATGATATATATTGATGTCAGAAAATATTGCTATTTTGTTATCATTTTCAAATTATTACGTCCTCATAATGTCCTGTTCAATGCTGTCAGCCTGTATCGAAGCATGGCACACCACTTAAATTCAGAGTGAAATATCTCAGCAGAAAGTGAATGGATTGCAGTGAAATGTGGTTCACACGTCCATGTCCACCCCTGCAACACTATTAACACTCCCATCAGCTTGAGCTGTACTTTGTGTGTAGTGATAATTACTAAATGTGAGTATGCTAACATGCTAAACTAAGATGGTGAACATGGTCAGCATTATACCTGCTTAGCATCAACATGTTAGCACTGTGATTGTTAGCATGTAGCATGCTGACTTCACAATGTAGCTCGAAACATTACTGTGCTTATGTACAGCCTTAGAGAGCTGCTGGCATGGCTGTATTAGTCTTGCTACTCTGTCTGTCTTCATGTTTGGGTTATTACTACTTTAGAGTGGTTTTGACCTGCAGGACATATTGAAATCACTAATTTGAACTAAGTTTAACTTTTGTAGTCTTATACTTCGAGGTGTCTTTCTTTCACAGTCTTTCACACTTCGCCCTATATTTTCTCACTCTGTTGTTTTTCTTATCCTCTTCAGGTGGCTCATGATGTGGATGGCTCAGGTAACTACCTCCTGCTAACGCACCGCCACGTTGCTCACTTGCACCCCTTCTCGTCCTACCTGTGTCACCAGCCATGCCCCGACCCCCCCAGCTGGGTTCTCTACCATGAATTCACCATCTCCCGCGACAACTGCATCCGCACTGCTTCTGAAGTTCACCCTCAGATGTGAGTGAAACCGTGAGATTGATTATGGATCATTTTAAGTGTGCAAGTTACTGTTCAGTAGATTCTAAACAGCACCTGTTTGATGAAACAGTTTCTAAACAGATTAAAAACATTCATTTTGTTCAGTCTTTTTAGGATGACACAGAACTATTAATTTTGGCATTTGAGTTTGACATAGTTAAAAATTTTTGGTCAAATTTTCGACATTTGATTTTCTTAGTTTTAGTCAACAAATATTTTAGTCTCGTTTAGATCAGAGCCATTTTAGTCATATGTTTGTCTTGCATTTTAAGTTTTATGTCTTCTAAGCATTTTGAGGCTACAACTGTCTCAGTAATTGCTGTGTACTGTTACCGTGGTTACAGGTGTTGTAATTGTGCATAGCAGATTAGCGGAAAGGCACTGTTTATTTCTTCACACATGCAATGCCCATGCCATACAACAGACTGTCTCTCGTCAGTGAATCCAGTTGGCATTTTCTTGTTTAACAATTTTTAGTAATTAATTTTCCATTATATTTTCCATACAGTTATTAGCAGCATTTGAAAACAAAAAAAATACAAAGGCATAGGACAGCTGCATTATTTAAGTGATTACAGAATTGAGAGTACCCTCCCAAATTTCCCTTAAAACCCAACCCATCCCAACCCACCCCATCATCCCTACTTGTCCCCGTAAGTCCAGATCTACATAAGAATAATCGTCCATCAAAGTGTCTGTCCAACCATTACAGAAGTATAAATTGTATTATGCGATGTTCAAGGATAAATAAAAACATATTCAAAATACAAGTAAAATACACTAAAATAAATAAATACATAAAAAAGGGGAGAGAGGAAAAAATAATAATAACAATAATAAAATAAAATAAATAAATAAAAATAGAAAGGGGTTTCTACTGCTTCATTCTTAACATTGTTATTCAGTCATCCTTATTTAATGGTTCTTGCAAACTCTCGTAGTACTCTAAAAAGGGGGTCCAAATCTTTTTAAAGTTTTGCAATGAGCCTTTGAGGGTGTATCTAATCTTCTCAAATTGTAAAAAGTGCATCACATCTCTAATCCATCTTGTAAAGTTAGGAGGTGTCTTTTCCTTCCAGGAAAGAAGGATGAGACTGTCGCGATAACCGCAAAAATGAATCACCGCGGTGGTAAGAGGACGCCGCGGTGCATGGTGGACCACCGCCAGCACCGCACGTTAGCTGATGTACTAACAGTCCTCGCGCAAACAGCAGCACCACCACCGGCTAAAGCCTGCTGAAGCCACAAACAACCACCTTTGCACCTATACCCGAGAGAGTTCGAGCCGACACCGAGCTATCTCCAGACAAACCCCATCGACTCCAATGCAGACCCGCTCACATGGTGGCGAGACAACCAGAGCCGATTTGCTCTCCTCTCCGCCCACGCATCTGCGCAACGAGCGCACCATCGGAGAGCGTTTTCAGTGCCACTGGACATATTTTAATCCCCACTCCGAAGAAGTGTTATAAAATGGTCATGTCTTTTTATAACTATATATATACCTATATAATAATAATAATAATGATAATTCAATTCAATTCAATTCAATTTTATTTGTATAGCGCCAAATCACAACAACAGTTATCTCAAGGCACTTTACATACTGAGCAGGTTGAGAAACCCGACAACATATAGAGACCCAACAGTTCCCA
>JBBMOC010000692.1:0-22800 GCA_037975185.1 Centropyge bicolor
AGAGCCTCATTCTATCAAAGAATCATGTGTGAAATTTTGAAAAAATTAGAAATTTTTTTGAAAAATTTGAACCATTTAGTGTGAACAGTTGAAAAGTTATTAGCCATCAAACTATGGATGTTTGATTGTAACACTGGTTTCTATGCTAAATATGAGGCCACGCCCCCTTTTTGGAGGCTTAATATCTCCTAAACTAGTGGAGATATTGGCCTCAAATTTTGCACAGCGGTTATTAGTAACAAGGACACTAAAATAAAAAAACAATATGAATAAAATCTGAGATGGTCAGTCGGGAAACAAAATCTGGTGATGAAATCTTGAGCTGTACAGACAGTCTAAAACCAGTGAGCCCTGATGATGTGTTATCTGTCCAGTCGGGTGATGATGTATCAGGAAACCATGGTACTACTTCACTTTATATTACTCTAAGTAGCAGAACATACACAAAGCTAACAATACAGCATGTAAATCTGCCAGGGTACCAGGAACAAACATGTTGCTGTAGCAGTATCCTGGTGAACAAACTGTCAGCCACCATCCGACAAATAACACAAATGTTCAATACATTGAACAACATTCAGTCACTTTTATCTGTCAAGTCAAGACAAATGTATTTAATGTTTTATACAAAAGTGAGAGCTCACATTACACAGACCAGGAAGTAACTCCCACTAAAAAGCAACACAACAGGAAAAAAAAAATCCATGTTTGCATTAATCCAAAGAAAAACACCAAACTGAACATAAAGGTATCAAATGAAATGGTTGGCACAGTTAAAAATACCAGAGCATTTGTCCATCATACAAACAAGACAAAGCCAGTGCAGGTTAATAGATGAAGGGTTCACAATATCAAGCAGATGTACAAGTGATAAATTGAATAAGACCGAAGAGAATCTGTTTCTTCATGCACCTGTAGTGGAGGTAAGGCCACTGGTGGAGGAGGAGCCGCTGGGGGGCTGGATTTCAAATATTCAAAATGTTTATCTGGTTTCCAGAAGGTATCCTGTCTCCTGGGAAATCACCTGACTTGCTCAGGTGATTGTCTGTCTTCTATTTAATATAAGGTTAGTTATTTTAAAAGTCAGTGACCAGGGCCGGTTTGTCTGAAAGCTGGCAGAAATGGTTTTGGTTATCATTTGCATAAAGAAGCAAAAAATAACTTTACCAACATTTTTTTTCCAAAACAAAATTATGACTCTTGTGTTAATACTTTAATCATGTTAGTGAATGAAGCAACAGAAGACCTCAACAGTGTCCAAGAGTTGTCACAGCTTCATGCACATTTCTAGGACTTCTAAAACTGATAATTGATTCTGAGCAGTGTTTCACACTGGTCCAGGATACAGGACGTTTCTCTAAGGACAAACACATTTTTGATTTGAATGTCATGCTTGTCTATCAGTTTGTGTATGTTGATGCAGGTCCAGAAAATGTTTGAACACTTATGTAACATCTCAGCCTGTGTAGTGTGGAGGTATGTGTTCGCTTAGTACTTCTGTTCTTTTAAAATGTGATTTACTTGCGTTAGAATGCCAGTGAAGTCATTTCTATTTCTAATGATTTTTGAAGAAGTTTCTTAGTAAACAGGACAATTTTAAGCAACTGTGCTGAAAATCCTCACTGAACAGCTTAATAGCAGTTTGACAGAATAGTTCACATACTATTTTTTATACTTCCTTTCATGACCTTATTCCCATAGTTCCAGATTTATGTCACTGAGTCATCTCTTTGACAAATGTGCAAACTCTTTACTTCAAGACAGTGAGATGCATCTAAAAGCTCCACAAACAGCCAGTTAGTGAACTGTGAGTTAAAAGTCAAACTACAGCCATGTTTTAAAATCCCAGTCAGAACAGTTGCACTCCACAGGAATGCTGGGTAATGCAGTCTCAAACGAAATAGAGAAACAATTAAGGCATGAAAAGTAAAACACAACCAGCTGATGAGAATCTACATCATTAAACAAAGGACGTGTAAACTATGAATTAAGTATTAAAAAACAAAATCCCCATATTAAACTGCTGCACACAGTATAGGCCATAAATAACAAGTCTGTTTGTCACAAAACAAGAGTTTGAATAAATTACATCAGGTCTCATCACACCACTTCACTGTTTGGTTCCAAGGCCAGAGAGAGAGATCAGTGTTTTTAGCCAAACAGGAAGTGATGAAAAGATGAACAGGTTAACACAGAACAAAAAACACAAAACCTTCAAAGTTACACAGCTGCTTTTCTGCAAGAACATTTCAGCCAATACTGAATCTAAAAGAGACAGTAAACTCATCCACCTTCTGACTGGGAGTATTCCAAGATAAGGACGAAAGCTAGAGCTCCTGTGATGCTCGGACCTTCATTACAAACACACACAAAAAGCCAACAATTGCTGGACGGATAAACACTTGGATGTTTTCAGATCCTCAGCACTGGTGATAAAAACTGTGTAGCCTAAATCACAGCATGTTTTCCCTCTGAGTTAAGAATGAGTCAGACTTGATGCCAACTGAACTGCTAACGCTCGCATGGTTTGTGTGTGACCATTCATGTTTACATGCACATTAACTGTTGGAGGTTAACCAGTGTTTCTACAGTGTTCACCACAGGAAATGTAAGACTTTTTTAAATACAGCATAGAATTAAGTTTCATTTTCAAAATCATACTGGTCAAAGATTGGAGAACCAGTAGGGACAATAGAGCCTACAAGTATTTATTAAGTGCATGTGTTTATTGACATTTGTGTCATGTTACCCACGATGGATAACTCAGGATTAACCAGTTCACTCAACACTTGCCCATTATGAGACGAAGAGCTTCCTGGCTATGTAAAACATCATAACATAAAATAGTTAGTGTTAAAGTTTACTGATGCAACATTACATGGTTTTATCTGGCAAAGTCAGGAAGTGATGAAATCTGAAAAACTGAACACCGGCTGTGTCTGCACCTCAGTTTGATCTGAAGCAGCCAAAGATTCACATGACAGCTGTACTGACTGAACACTATTTCCATACAGGTCTGACTGTGGAATCCTGAACCAAACTGGAAGCCTGACCTGTTGGACGGACAGTGGACGTGTCAGAGGTAGTCATCCTCGCTGGACGGCTCGTCCTCATCCAGGTTGTAGGTGGAGCGGTGATAGTTGCTGGGGCCTTCGTCGGGGTCGTCGCTGCTAACAGTCAGACTCTCCCCGGTGAGCTTCGACCCTTCTGAGCTAGCAGAAGGACTGCGGCTCATCCTCCACAGCTGGTGGGCAAAGGTCCGCCCCCAGCTGCAGTGCTGGCCAATAGGGCGCAAGAGCCGGATGAGCTCAGCGGCCTCCTGCCAGTAAGAAGTTCACTTGCTGTGGCCCCGCCCGGAGCGCTGCTTGTTCATGGTGGTCAGCATCTGACTGATGTAAGAGGTCAGCAGGTCGTCCATCTTGTAGCCCTGCAGGCGTAGTGAAAGCACACACACACACACACACACACATTAAAAGACACAGCTGTTACCTGCAGTTTTTTTGGTTGTTTCTTAATTTATGTCAACGACATGAATGTCTTTGAGATTTGTGCTCATTTTAATCCTCAATTCATCGGATTATTTCGGATAAAAGTTTTAGTTTGCAAAAAATGTTAGAAAATAGCTAAAAATACACATTTTAGCCCAAGGTAACGCCTTCAAATATCTTATTGTTGGCAGCTGTTCAATGCTCTCCATCAGTACAGTCATGTCACACTCACCACTTTCTCTTCTCCAACAGAAATAGTGCTTAATTCACTTATCCCACTTTGATGTTTTTCTAGATGGATCATAAGCCACCATACATAAACATACACATTTCAGCAGATTCCCCCGCTGTCACACTGAAGAAATTAGTGCTGTGAAAAATTAACATTATACTGAATGTATTGTGTGAGTTGTTGTAGTAGACCAGGGGTTTTCAAAGTGTGGGATAGCGAGCCTCCCTAAAGAGAACTCAAAAGCATGCCGCCCCCCTTTACCCCCCCTAATTATTATTACTATTATTACTGTTATTGCTGTCGCTTTGTATGTTCCACACAGGCTTAAAAAAGGTTTTAAATAATAAATGTTATACACATCTTTATTTTTGTTAACATCTTAAACATGTTTGTATGTTCTTAAACATATTTTTAAAACATTTTAATCATCTTTATCTGTGTGTGTGGATTAATATCTTTTTTTTAACACATTTTAACATCTGTATGTTTTTAATATTTTTAAAACACATTTTAGCATCTGTTTTTAACATATTTTATTTAGTTTTTTAATTTAGAGTTATTTAATATCTTTGTGCAATTCCTCAAATCAGATAATAAACAGATCAACGTCAGTCAGATACTTTTTTTTTTATCATAGCGGCTTGGTCGTTAAACTTTGGTGCTTGGTTTCAATATGACGCCGGAGTTTACATTGTGGCATACTGTCGTTAGCTAGCACCTCTTCAGATAACACTCTGTGGCAGCGGAGCATCATCAGGACCAATACATGAAAAGCCAAACTTTAAATAATCAGGGTCATACTTCCTCCGTTTTCTGCTCGCCCCAGACTCTGTGCCCTCTCTCACTTTCACTTGAGATACTAAAAATCCATCCATCTTGTCTCTTGTCAGATGTTTACACTTTTTTTTCTTTTCAGGTTTATTTTTTCACTCGCCGCGCCTCCCCTGAAGCCCTCTGGCGCCCCCCAGGGGAGGTGCGCGTCACACTTTGAAAACCGCTGTAGTAGACAACAGGTGTTCCAACCCTTTATGTTTCTTTTCTAAATGATCTGTTTCATTGGAGAATTTACAGCATCTCCATGTATGTGTGTGTGTGTGTGTGTGTGTGTGTGTGTTGCTGCCACCCACCAGCGAGGTCTCACACAGCAGTTTGCTTCCTCTGACCAGGTTTCCGATGGTGATGTGGAAGTAGGTGTTCCCACTGCTCCAGTTGGAGATCTTGGTGAAGGGGTGGGTGGTCAGGATGTCCTGCCCAAACACAGAGAGGGTTAAGTCTCGATTGCCCTCAGGGCCTCTGACTGAACGTCTGCTGAGGCAGGTATGTTTGTAACATCAGGGGGAAGTGGACGAAGATAGAGCCTCTAACATCAGACAGACAGGGAGGGAAACAATAAGAATTTCTCTCCGAGCACAAACCTTGGTCTTCGGGTCGATGAGACTGACTCCATGCTTGTTGATGGCGATCAGCAGGATCTCTGGGAAGTTAGGCTCTGTGGTTTGCTAAAGACAAAAGACAGAGGAATGTTGTCTGATGTCAATATGATTCACTGCCACATCCATCATAGCTTATCATTTTTAGGTGAACAGTGATATTTCTTCAGATTGGATGTTAAATATTTCTGCTGCAGGTGACACTTTCATATTTTCCCTGCACCTCGCCGTCGATCTGCTGAAACATTCGACTCCGAGCTCTGTCACTGTTCTCAGAAGCAGCTGTCCTGCTGAAAGGACAAAGGCTGACTGATATTTACTCAACATTTTTTTAATCAGTTGGGCTCCATGAAGAGGATACAGACTCAAACATTGTTTATTTGATTGATGGCTTCATTTCCCCTGAATTACTGCCTGAAGTAAAACCAGGAAGCTCCCAGCAACACAATAACTTTTAATAAGTTCTCAGCAGTGTGACTGTGGTTTTAACAGCTCTACGTGGACACTATGCTTCACTAAGGCAGAGAGAGAGAGAGAGAGACAGACAGACAGACTGAGCAGACGATCATGCTTTCTGTGTGGCTTCCCAAAGAGACATGAAGAAAAGATGCAAGTGAGAAGACAAATGAGAAAGAGCTACGGACCGGAAGTGACAGGTTCGGGTTTGTTTACCTTGACCTCAAAGAAGGCGGAGCCAAAAGTCGGCCATTTGTAGATGATCTTCAGAAACATCAGTTTGGCCTCTTCCCTTGATTTACCAGCCTGCTTGTTGAAGTACGCAACCACAGACTGCAAACAGACAACAAGAAAATCCAGTTCAAATCGTTTGTATTTATTTCTAGTTTTAGTAACTTTCAAAACTTGAGCACTCCACATACTCAGGTGTTTGAAAGGATCAGATTACACTGTTTAGTATTAGTATAGTAATTCTTTAGTAGTCTTTGGTTCCTCCAGTTTGCTCCACTGTCTTATAATTATTTAATGGCTTTAATGTTGATTAAATAATTCATTAATGTTGTTTAATTCTTTTTATAAACACATGTATGACCTGAGTAACAATAATTCTATTTCCATGTAGCTCACTCAAACAATATTTGCTCAATTATAATATGTATAATACGAACAAGAATTTGACTCTAGGTTCCGGTGAGATTAAGGAAAAAAAAGCAGTTTTACCCGTTTCCAGTCATCTGGTGACATCTGACGAATGAGATCCTGAGGAACCAGCTCCCGAAGCATCTTGGGAATTGTAGGAAAATGGGATTTGTCATCCTCAAACTTGACACGGTAGATGAGCGCCGCCAGTTGGAACACCTCTTCTCGTGAACACTTGTGGTAGCCTCGCAGGTATTTGGGCAGCTCCTGGTCCAAAGAAGAGAACGAGGGGGAAGTCAAACAAAGACGAACTGAAAGTGTTTCTGAGCAGAAATCCCACAGGACTGACCTGGTAGTAATGAAAGATGGAGTCAGCGAAGGAGTCCTTCCCCGGAACTGTGGTGGTCCACAGCTTCTTCATGAAGAACACCTGATAGGTCAGAGAGGGAACGATTCCTGCGAGGTGAGAGGGAAGAGGGTGAAATATTAACATGAGTGTTGTTCAAGTGCAGGTTCGTCAGGATCCATCATAAAATTCAGTTTACACAATCTGAATGTGCACGACACTCAGTTCGTCGTCTTTACAGTTGAATCCTGGTGGGAAGGCCTGCAGTCAGCTGGGAGGAGAATCCTTCCTTCATATTCAGCACGTTGATTCTTTCAAATAATCTAAATTTCAAACCAAACCCGACCTGTCAGCATTTTTACTTCCCCAGAGGTCAAACAGATACGAACCGTCTTTAGCCGGACGAGATTTCTTTATCCAGTCTGTCAAATGTCTGACAAAGTCAAAGAAGAAATCTCCCTCTGGAACACTGATCACCTGCAGAACACACACACAGTCATATGGGCTTGGTCCAAGCTAATGTGTAAATACAATATATCAAACAGAGTTCACTGTGGAGATGTTGTAAAAAGCGCGTGTCTATGTGTGTATTTCTGTCTTGGCAAAAAACTGAACAGGGCTCATGCATTCATGAAATTGTTTTTTTTATATATGTCTTTTTTATATATCTTAAAATCTTCCTGTTGACAAATTCAAATTTCCTAATTTAACATAAAATCCAAAATAAAATCTTTGAGTAGAAATACTGTAGATAAATCAGGTAAGATCAAAACCATGTTGGTCACTAAAGAATGAATTATATTCGTAGTCAAAAGGTTTTTATTGTTATAAGTCATCCACTTGTGAAGTGGAAGGTTAGATCCCATCCAACATCTCTGGACCTGGACGAGCAGGATTTTAAAGCAGGGAGCACTGAACATTTGATTCTGCCTCTGATGGTCTAAAAAAAACATTCCTTGACCTCTGACCTTGTCTGAGATCTTGACGAAGAGGCTAAAGCCTTCAGGGGATTTGAGCAGCAGCCTGGTCGAGATGTTCTGACAGAAATCCTTTGCTTTGGTGCTGGACTCCACCTCGAACGCCTGCAGGTTCCACACACAAACAGTGTCACTGATCAAACAGCTCGTTCCTGTCGACTCGATTGATTTGATGATGATGTGTGTGACGACACGAGCGTTTCTCACCTCGTCTGTGTCGTCAGGGAAGTAGACTTTGTGGAAGATCTGGGTGGTCTTATGTTGGATGGCCTCCACTTCCACCAAATGAGGGGGATACTTCCTGGATCCGTTACTGTCACCATGACAACAATAACAAAATGGCAGTGAAAGGTCAGTGAGCTTCTGTTGTGTGCACTTAGTTTAAACTTGTTTCGTCTGGAACAATTCTTGAGCCAGTCGACCAGATGTGATGAATTAATCGGTCAATAAACACTTGTGGTGTAATAACTGTCAATTAACTTGAGGCTATAATCATTCAACAATAATCAGTCAAAGCTAATCCGAGGCAGAGTTTTACCGCAGCGCTTTGTGCAGCCTCTGCATGCAGTCTCCAGCCAGCGGGTGGTGCTTCTTGGACTGGAGGAAGCGCTGGATGTGCGGCAGCAGGACGTTACTGGGAGGAAACAGACCAGTACACAGCCAGAGCAGCTCCCAGCCTTTCTCCTCACTGTACCTGCAGCAGCACAAAAGCCCTGTTCACTTTCTGCATCTACATATCTGTTCTGTGTCTTATGTCCCTCTGGTGCAGCTTTATAGAAAAGATAGATGAAGAGTGTGAAGATTATAATCATTCATGCACTGATTGCAGTGGTGACGGTGTGTGTTTACACACTTGACGTGGTTGTCAGTGAGCTGTTTGATGATCTGACAGTAAATCTCGTCTTTCAGAGGTTCGGCCTTCAGCGCCCCTTCGAAGATCTGGTCTGTCAGCTCGTTGACGGAGCGCGTTCTTTTGGATGGGTAGTCACCCATGTACTTCATCATAGGTGGAGCGAGAGTCAAGGAAGAAAAGCCTGGTTAGCTTGAACTCAAATGTTGAACGTACATGAATGTCTGGATGTGAGAGGTGTGTGTAATTTAATTATAAATTAGATATATTAGATATGTATTGATCAACAATGAGAGTCCAGAGTTTCAAAATGTCCTTGTCCTACTTGTTTGCATGTGCAGAGCATGTTTGGCTCCATCACTGAAGGAATAATAAAACCTTGGAAACGTGTCTGGAACGAGATCTTAATCTGCGTCACATCAGCAGAGTGAAGGATATCTATGAAGGACATGCAGGCGTCCTGAGCCAGCTCCTCGTGGTTCACCACCTTCTTCAGCAGCGGCTGCTTGAGCGGCTCTCTGGTGCAGCTCCACATCTTGTCCTTCCCACGATTCTTAGTGACCATCACCCTGCTCAGGGTGTGTTTGGGAGGAGGCCTGGAAGGAGCAGGTGACATGACTGACATTACTGCAGGTCCATCAAAATTTCATTTGCAATCAAGTGAAAACACACAATCACACAAAGATAGGACTAAATTACACAGAGGTGAAAACCATGTGTGGTGTTAGATGTTCGAGTGCAACGTCCTCACTCTGTTTATAATGAGTGATTTTTTTAATGTTGGAGAACTGTGGATGTAAATCCAACAAAATGAGTCCTTTAATGAAAAGACCTGTGATTACTCTGAACTGTCTGAATCCATCAGGTGAACCTGCACTTCACTCAACTATGTCCAAATGTGATACTGTTAAAAATCAATAAATCTGTGACTCGACTGATTTCATGCCTGTGAATGAGGATCTGATGATTTACACTAAAGAATAAACCCAAACTAAAACTGTATAAAATATATGTGCGTGTGTGTGTGTGTGTGTGGACCTGAAGTAGTCGTAGGAGAACTCCTCCAGTGTGTAGGGTTTCATCCTGCCGTCGCTCTCTGGCAGGACGAGCTGCGAAACACGAACAGACTCCTGCCGCTGGTCCGGCGTCATGGTAACCAGCGCCTGGTTGGTTAGATTACTGTACATCAGATTACATTCATTCCACAGGTGCTTTATGTCAAGTTCAAGTTTTTGTTAAACCTAAACAAGTTTCAGTTTGCAAAAAACAGGCAAGAGCAGGAAAGAATGGCTCAGGCTTGAATGACTCCAACCAATCAGGATCCAGCTTACATCCATGTCCGAATACCATAATATGTGAAGACTTTTAATGAAAAGGTCTAAAGTGTAATGTGCAGTTATCTAATATCAAATCTCTACATTGTTCATTTTGGGTTTCAGTTATTTAGATTTATCGATACTTATCTTTTAAAAAGATACTGAAAACAATACTATCGAAATATTTATTTATTTATTTAGATATATTTAGATATTATGAAAAGCTGGGGAAGCGGTTTGGAAACTACTGAACCTCTGGTTTAAGTTTGTCATGTTTTATTTGAACTGAAAAGTAGTTCCAGCAGATGGAGCTGTGACACAGACACTGCTGCTCACATGAAACGGCTTCCTCTGCATTAAAAAGAACGAGAGGAGGAAGTCAGCGCTGAAAAGACGAGCTCAGTCGTTCAGGTCACAACAACGTTTTCACTCTCACCACAATCTCTTGCTGCGGTCGGGTCATGGTGGGCAGGACATACACACAGTCAGCTGGGAAATCTCCTCTCTGACTGGTTCTTTCGTTGACGCCATGTGTCCAACCAGAGTTGAGGACCTGCTCGCCGGTGTCCTGGTCCAGCAGGATCAGGTCTCCCTTCAGGAAGCTCAGGAACGTTGACTCCTCCCCAGCTGTGGGACGAAGACATGAGTCACTGGTTTTTCTACTTTAAAACACTTTTCACCAAAAACAGAAACAAATTCTCTATTTCTAGCATTTTCCGGAAACAAAACACAAACTAAAAATAAAATGGCACATCACCATTCAGGACTTACTGGGGTTGGGGTTGTCCTGCAGTGCCACCACAAACTTCGACCTCTTCCTCAGACCTTCCAGAAAGGTCACCACCAGGTCGCGGATGTCCTCTGCGTTGTTGGAGGTGAAGGTGTACTCGTCTCCTTTGATGGTCGCCAAAGTGAAGCTCTGACTCTGCAGCTTCCCTCCCCTGAAAGAACGAGTCATCCAAGTCAAAACAAAACAACAGAGATAAAGAAACTGAATGAAGGAAATGACTTAAAGCAGAGGGAGAGACACCAAGAGAGGGATCGCTCAGTGACTACAGCTCCCAGCATGCCTCACCTGCTGCTGGACACTGCAGTGATTTCTGGGAAGGAGAGCTCTAACAGGACCTGCTCCTGCTCGTCCACAAAGTAAACGCCAGTCCAGTTGACGGCGATGATCAGGTCGTTTTTAGGCAGACTGGGGCCTGAGAGCAGGAACAGAGAGAAGCTTTCACACCTGAGGGACCGTTTAAAAACAGCGCCTGGCACCTGATGAGTGCCACTATCAAACTGTTTTTCACTGTGAGACCAAAAGGGACATGAGGGAGAAATAAAAACAGACTGAATAAAATTTACAGCCTGATAAGTTTTCACCTCAGGTGTAGAAGAGTCACCTGAGAACTTGAAGGCTTCATAGAAACGAGAGAAGAGCAGAGGCCACTTGTGTCGAGCAAAATCCACCACTTCCTCCTTCACCTTCTGAGGGTCAAACCTCTTCTGGGTGTAGATGCCCTGAAGAGGCCAAGAAAAGAGAAATAACTGGGAGATGTCTTGGTGCCAGATGGTGTTACATACAGTCAGCATGTATGCAAATATATGTAAAACCTCCACTCTTTCCTAATTATTGCCCTTGATTATGAATTCAAACTTAACCAGGCATGAAACCTCCTTCACATTTAAAACCCATCAAAAACTTTTCACGGACTTTTAAAACACCATCTGCATCTACACGCATGCATCTCCAAAGAGCTTCTTAACATATCGTCTGCTTTTCTGGACTATGTGATACAATTTGAGTCCAAAAACTAAATTACAAGTACAAATAAATTTTTGTATATTTTTTCAAAAATATCTCAAAACTTATTCTGTATTACCCATGAAAAAAGTGCCAGCTGCTCTGAGAGCTTTAGCAGGTATAATGTTCACAGTCTTATTGTAGCATGTTGGCATGCTAGCAATCGCTAATTAGCACTAAATACAATGTACAAAGGCTGATGGGAATGTCAGTAGTTTTACTGGTATTTGGTCACAAACCAAAGTATTACATAATTTTAAAAGTTATGATCCACCCTGAGGGGACATGGACGTCATCCATCCCATATGTCTGGAGTTATCTCAGTCTGGACCGAGCGTTCATCCCTAGAAGCCTGGCTAAAGGATAAGTCCAGTGGGAGGACATTAAAAAGACGAGAACCTTTTTGTGTGCAGCCATGATGAAATGAGCCCATTTCTCCACCGTCCTGGAGGTGCTGATCTCTCTGTCGGGGATGTAGGAGGGGATGAGGCTCAGCAGGCGCTCCAGCAGGATCTCTGAACCGTAGTCCACGTAGTACTGCTGAGAGGCCAGTTCTGCCAGGTCGTCCTGGGACAGAGAGGCAGATGGTGGTCCAGTTTGTTTGGACTCTTACAGACTTACAGCAGTGGAAAAAAACACGTAGATTTGTTTTGTCTGTCCTGTGTTTCCTTTCCTGGCATGTTTGTTTTCATCTTTGGCATAAACATATTAGTCTGGATCGCACCTAAAGACCATGTGTTACACTGACATTACTTATTGATGAGGCTGCCCTGGACTATCTTGTGTATAATGCTTGTATAGTTAGAGTGTTGTCTGTATTCATTCAAAGAGGTCTTTAAATTCTACTTTCTTCTAAAGAGACTGAAACAATTTTTAGGAATAATCCAGCATTTTAGGAAAAGCTATTTGAAAGAAAGCGAACCAGCGCCTTCACTCTTCCTTCAAAGTGAAGAGAAACGCACCCTGTCACAGCGGTATTCTCCGAACTTGACGCCCCTGACGGTTTGCTGGTAGATGAGGTTGGTGGCGACCTGGTCGTCAGAGGGGCAGTGCCAGGGCGTGAAGATCTCCTTCCTGAAGAACAGCCTCCAGGGGGCGTTCCTCTCCTGGGCTCCCTGCTCCTTGGCGTACTGCTCGCACTGCGACACGGCGTCCATTACATGATCGTTCCCACTGCCTAAAGAGGAGACCTGCAGGAGGAGAGGATACGTTTACTGCCACTTCTGTTTGTGTGTGTGTGTGTGTGTGTGTGTGTGTGTGTGTGTGTGCGCCCACCTTGTCAAACAGAGCGATGTAGAGTGAGAATCCGAATCGGTCCTGCAGGTTGATTTTGTCGGACAAGGCGCTGCAGAGCTCCTTGGCTGTGGTGGCTGAGTCCGTCAGCAGGGTTTTGGTCGTGCCGTCCATGAACGTCACCGGCAGCATGATGGGCTTCTTGGACTTGGTGGCCTGGATGTAGATTTCAGCAGAGAGTTGAGTTGCTTTAAGCCAGAAAATGATTATATAAAGGCTGAAAATGCCAGGCATCTGTGTGTGTGTGTGTGTGTGTGTGTGTGTGTGTGTGTTTGTACCTGCAGCTCCAACCATGACGGAGGTTGTGTTCTTGTCCCATTGACAAATGTCCGTCTCAGTCTCTCCTCACAGTACGGAGCGTAGCCCGGCGGCCCGCTGTTGATGAAGTTCCTCAGGTACTGAAGGTGAAGACAATAAACAACAGTGGTGTCAGTCACACACATTATCACACACGTTATACAGGAGGGATGAAATGAGCATCATCACAAAAACGTCATTTAATACAAGTGACTGATAATTGATACATAAAGTAGGTTTATGATCAGGTTTTATGCAAATTTAAACTTGTAGCTTTCTCACAGAAAAAACACTCTTAAATTCATCCTGCTGTTTGAAATGTAAAGGATAAACTCAGGAAACAAACGAACCAACAAACCAACTGTGTAAATATAAAAAATTTTTTGATTTGATTTAATGGTGTGTGTGTGAGCCTCTTAAATTGTGACATTTCAGACTTCTTCCTTCTCTGTATTTAACTTGAAAAGATCCTGAAAGTTTGGATGTTCTCACCTTGACAAACTTGTCTGAGGGGGCGAAGCAGCCGACACACAGAGAGATGAGGATCCAGCCCCGAGCGTGAGAACTCTTAGACGGGTTCTGACTCAGCTGCTTACAGATCTGACAGTAGATCTCATCCCTAACACACACACACACACACACACCAGGTTAGATAGGTCACATTAACACCACACTAAGGTTTTTGACAGATTTACAGACAAGTACATGAGTGTAATCAAATCAGAAAAAGAAGATTAAAAAACGTGGCTCCAAAGAAATATAGTAAAATATAATAAAGAGCATTTCTCTTTCATTTCTTTCATGTGAGTCCAGAGTTTCTCCCTGAGCAGCTCACAGGGAGCAGACAGGGAGGAGAGGGAGACACAAGAAGAGAGACTGGAAATAACAGAAAGAACCAGAGTCTCTGCTGAGTTCAGTCAGAGGCTGAGCTGAACACACACACACACACACACACACACACACACACACACACACACACACAGACACAGACAGACACAGACACACACAGACACACACAGACACACACAGACACACAGACACACACAGATCCTCGGTGCTGCTGCTCGCTGGCTTACGGCCAATGTGCAATTTTCTTCTAAGACAGCAAAGATCTGCTTTGTTTCATACATCTATGAATCGTATTCAAACCAGACAATAAACTTTGATGTACTGATGGATATAATGACTTTGCTGGCAAAGCTTCTCCATGATTGTGTGTGTGTGTGTGTGTGTGTGTGTGTGTGTGTACACCTCAGTGCAGGCCTCAGGATCCCGTTGCCGATGATGAAGTGAAGTTTCTCCAGGTTGGATGTCGGCCGGTCCTCCAGCATGCTGTTGCCATGGAGACTGTACTCCCCATCATTAAGGCGCTTGGTGACCTGAAATGCATCAAGCTGTAACTTTTGTGATTCTGCAATGTGCTACCTCGCGATGAAACTGTCCGAGAGGCTGATTATATAAGCCCCTCCTCTCTGTCCTCGTCCCTCACCTCCTCTGTGATCTTGGATTTCTTCTTCAGGGTGAGGGACACCAGTTTGTGCCGGACACTGTTCTTCTTGTGGCTCTCAGAGTGAGGAGTCTGGAGGCAGGACAGGAAACAGCTCACAGACTAATCACAGTGGATAAATGCTCCCTCTTACTCAAAACCTTTGGAAAAACTGTGACCTAATGTTAATAATTAAATGAAGAGCTTATAAAACATTTACTGTGGATGAAAAGAAGGAAACAATCTAATGGGACATTTGTCATTAGAGAAGGAAACATGGTTGATGAACTCACAGCAGCACATTACAGAGCAGCTCCACTTAATAATTTATAAACTATATAAATCTTATCACCCCCCCCCCTCCGTACCTCCCCCTCTCCCTGCAGCGCCTGCAGCTCTCTCTTGTACGTCTTCTTTCCCAGGGTCTCGTAGATTTTGGTCATGACGGGGATCTTCTCGCTGCCGTCGCTGATGGCTGTGTGGTACTTTGGCTCCGGCAGATCTCCCATGAACCTCAGCACTGTGATCCACACTGCCAGAGCAGCCTGGGCCGGGACACAGAGGGAATATCTGTTAATCAGGTTTATCATGTGAAACGTTACCTACAGAAATGTTTTTGCTCATTGCAGTACAGCAGAGGTGATCTGCACAGCTCTATAGAACTGGTCAGACTGCTGTGGGGTCAGAGGTCACACTAGGGCTGCACAATTAATCGAATTTTAATCACGATCACGATTTTGGCTGCCACGATTAAATTAAGATGATCGCCGGCAATTCTAACATTTAAAAAGCGAGCTCTGTTGCATGTCAAATCAAGCACTTTCTCAATCCAATAGTCAGCCAACCACCAGGGGGCGACCCATAGGTTAGGGCCGCATCATTTCGCTGCCTAAACAGCAAGCGAGCGAACCCTGCAGCAGCGGCAGCTTCAAATGATTAAACTGTGAGAGAGTGCAATGTCGGGAGCAGCAGGCAGTGACAGTGAGGAGCCGCTAGTGCCTCGTAAAGGAGCAACATCTACTGTTGACTCTTTTCCACTGCACTGGTGCTAGTGCTAGTTCGGAGCCAGTGCCTGACTTAGCACCAGTTCTTCGTGTTTCCACCACGTAAGCACCGGCTCCAGGTGCGAAAAACACCAACTCTTCGCTGGTCCAGAGCTAAGCACAGACTACGTCAGGGGCTGGGGGCGGGGTTAACGTTAGTGCCGGTAGCCAGTTTCCAAATCGCAATTGCGGCCGGCCTTCGGGCTGGGACACACAAGCGGTAATTTGTGTTCGTTTTCGCCAGGACGTCCCTGGTCTGATCGCAGATATATTGAACTGACTCCACTAAATCCCTGTCTGTGTCCAGCGCCAACCCAGACAACCATAACAGCAACTCTGCACCGGGCGACACCGTATCCATCCACCTCTCAAAGACACGCTGAAATAACGGATGCAATAAGGCCGGTTTCCTGTTTGTTTGCACTTTATAATTGCATTTTGCAATAGCATATTTATTTTTTTCCCTTTTGTCTTTGGGTGAATTTTAGTTTATTGTTTGATCTATGATTATTTTAAGTTTCAATTTGAAGACTTTTTAAAAAAGTGCAATAAAAAGGTATGTTTTACCTAACATAATGAATAATCGTGATTATTAATCGTGATTACAATATTGATACAAATAATCGTGATTATCATTTTGGCCATAATCGTGCAGCCCTAGGTCAAACCTACCAGCTGGTCCCCCTCGTCGTCGTGGAAAAGCAGAGGCTGTTTGAGAGGCCGTCGGACGTAGCTGTGCGTGGTCGTGCCCTGGAAGTAGGTGGCGGCAAACTTGGCGAACTTGTACTCTGATAAATCCTCCTCTTCATCGTCCTCGGGCAGAGGAAGAGCCTCGTCCAGGTCCTCCTCCTCCAGCTCCTGATGGGTCCGCTCCAGGTCCTGCAGGGGAGACGGCCTCAGTCACTGTCGTCGGGTGAAAACCTCCATACGACAACTTTGGTGTTTTTTTTTTAGTGTTTTCAAATGAGACTCTAAGTGATGAGACAATTGTCTGACATGACAAGAATCTCTCTCAGTCTCTCAAACGCTCAGACGACGACACAGTGGTGCACCAACATGGCTCTGTTCAAGGTTCTTCAGTCAATCTTGGTTTACTGGATACGCTCTTAAACATTCTATTTTAATGCACTTATAACTGGATAAATGTCAACTGGCAGCTGGAAACTGGAAGTATATATTAATCAGAATCATAGAGAGAGAGCACCCTGCCACTGTAACAAGAGAAAAATGTCACCATCCTTGATAATCTCCTGACATTTTCATGTTAAATCATCGGTGCTTTAAGAGACTGTCAGTGTTTCTGTCACTGGCAGCTATTTTTTTTATCCTATCCAGAATGCAAATTGTCTCATGGAAATTTTTTTTACAAGAATGTCGTCAATTATGCATTTGGACTCAAGATAGTTCAAACCTTGCTTTTTCTTATACTGCAGGGAATTTAGCATTAAAAACACAGTTTACAGTTTTTTGACAATTGAAGACGTCCTGTTAAAGTATGATGACTGTATATGATTTGTGGGTTTAGTGTATTTTGTTGCACTAACATCTTCTGTCAGCTCACCTCAAAGCCGGCGGGGGCTTGGCCCTCCTGGCCCGGGAAGGAGGCCGTCGTCCCCAGGAAGCCGAACATCTTGTCCACCATGTCGGAGTCGTTGACGGGCTCCATACGGGCCTTCTCCATCTGCTCCACCAACTCCTTCTTCCTCCGAGCCTCCTCCTTCTCCATCTTCTCCCGCTCGGCGTCCTCTTTGGCCAGCTGAGCCAAACGCTCCTGACAAATAAAATCATCACATTCCCTTTGAAACAATGGTGTAATAACAATATTTAATATTAATCTATATTACATAATGGGCCACCAGATTTTTCACGTGGTCACATGCACGATGGGCAATTAAAGACTGTGAAGTTGTGGACTGATCCAGAACCAGCTGTTTGGATGCTTCCACAGGTAAACAGGTTCATTGGTAACAGGTGAGAGGATCAGGACTGGGTCTGAAAGGTTCATCCTGGAAAGACTCAGTCGATCACAAGCGAGGATGGAGAGAGGTTCGACACTTTGTGAACACATGGTTGGATGAAGGAGATTAATAGATGGACTGAGGCATTAGGATTTATTTTAGGGTGGCACATAAACGGAGAAATCTCTGTTGAGCTCCCACCTGGTGTTTGCGTTCAGCCTCGGCCTTCGCTCTCTTCGCAGACATCTGATTCCTCAGTTTGGCCTCTTCAGCCAGACGCATCTTCTCCGCCTCCAGCCGCCTGCGGTACTGAAGGAGGACAGAGGAGAGAGAGAGAGTCCACTGTTTAAAAACTCAGGCTCAACCACAGTCAGCTGTTTGTCCTGTTAATGTCTCTGTTCAAAATCAGAATTAAATTGTATTGAAGTAAACAGTATTGAGGGGACAGTGACAAATGTAGGAACTGTAACATTAATTTAAAGGAACGAACGAAGGAATTACTTGGAAGCTAAATATATTAAAAAATTGGACTAATTTAGAGTGAAGCATGATTCAGCAGGAAGAATTGAAAGTGTTGCATCATTGGTTTGTGTGTGTGTGTGTGTGTTTGTGTGTGTGTGTATGTGTGCGTGTGTGTGTGTGTATATGTGTGTGTGTGTGTATATGTGTGTGTGTGTGTTTGTGTTTGTGTGTGTGGTCTGTGTGTGTGGTCTGTGTGTGTGTGTGTGTGTGTGTGTGTGTGTGTGTGTGTGTGTGTGTGTGTGTGTGTGTGTGCGTGGTGTGTGTGTGTGTGTGTGTGTGTGTGTGTGTGTGTGTGTGTGTGCGTGTGCGTGTGCGTGCGCTCGTCTACCTCTCCCTTCAGCCTCTTGTACAGCCGGCGAGCGATCATGCCTCTGGTGTAGGCCTGGATGGTGATGACGGCCCACAGCCGGTGTCTGAACGCCCGGCGCACCAAGAAGCCCCGACAGCGACCCTGGAAGCATGTGATTCTCTGACGGGCCACGTGATAGGACGCACACAACTTCCTGGAACGAACCAGGGCCTGAAGGCGAGAGAAGCCTGCTCGCATCTGAGGGAACACAGAGGAAAAAACACGGGAAGAGAAGAAGATGGTTTATTTTCTGATAATCACACTGAGCTCCATTGCATCATGACTCACAATCATTCTGATACAAACGACTTTCACTTGAACCTAAATGTTCACCTGCACCTTTGTTTACACTTTCCTATCATTTAATTTGTTGTGTTTAATGTGGGTGTAAAACACAGAGATGCTGCTCACAGCTCCATAGTTCTTCCGACACTGATACCCTCTCCACGTCTTCTGGATCAACACAGCCGACTTCCTCATCTTCAGGAAGTTAGATCTGACGACAGGAAATGAAAAAAAAAATCAGAAACAAGTTTGTTTGCATGAACATTTCTGTTTTCCTGAATCTTTACACGACAAAACATTTTATCAGCAACAAAGAAAACTGCAGGCTGATTTCAGGATCTGAAGCCTGACCTGTCCTTGAAACCTCGGACCACCTTCTGGATGAGGATGACCTTGTCCGTGATGGCCTTGTCTCTCTCGATCTCCAGCAGCATGTCGTGATGATCCTACACAGCAGGAGAGAGAGCGAAGAAATAACAAACACAAACACGATATGTACTTTCTGTTGAGATATTTCACTCAGAACTACAAAGGTCAACCAAAGACTGTATAAAATATGGATGTAGTGTCCGTGACATCACCCATAGGTTTCTGAAGAGCAAAAATGAAGCAAATCGTAGTGCGCAGCCATCTTGGTAGCCTACCTCCGGTTACTCCAAATATGGACAAAGAGGTGGAGCGAGGGCGGAGCTGAGGCGGGTCGAATGAACGCTATTGGCTGAAAAAAGCCGCTTTATTGGAAATAATCAAACTAGCTACGGCTAACCAGCTAGGTTAAATGCTAAATATGGTTGCTAGCCGGCTAACCCCACGACGATCTCTTTCCCAAACTCAGTGACTAGAATTAGCCGGGGTGACGCCCTTTAGACCGTCAGTGGCTAGTTGTCAATCAAAGTGGCGCCACTTAGATTGACAGCTATGAATTGTGCATAATGATGTATGCTGTATATTTTAAACGAACGCCTTATAAAAAAAATTCGCCCCCCCCAGAGTTGTCATGGAGTAGAAAAACAGCTTATGAGACTAGAGCCATGTTTTGAACCAGGCTGTAAATATGTTTTTTTCTGTCGTAAAGTCTGACATTTTAACATGGGGCTCAAATGTAATTGACTCCCTTCTGTGGCCTGCTCTAGTGGTTATTCGAGGAACTGCAGCTTTTTCACTTCCGCATTGGCTTCATTTTTCAGCGTCGGAGGTTGCCGCTTGAGGTCAACCTGAGGAGAGTGTTAGAGGACGAGTCAGAGGGTCAGCAAAGCCATCAGAATTCATCATCTGGGGACCATGACTGTCTGACTGTCAGGGCAGTCCATCCAAATATTATCAATATATCTAGAATAAAGTGTTGGACTGACTGACCAGCACTGAACTGGGTGAATACCTAACATGCTCTGTCATTGGTTTGTCATTCTGAAGGCAGGACAGCTTCAGCACTTTTTCCCTCCTACAAGCTTAAATCTGGCAGCTTTCCAGTTTTGGAACACAAAACCTGAAAGAACAGAAATGCCTTCAACTTCTTCCTCATCCTGCTGTGATCTGTCCATCCGTCCTGTCAGGGAAGTGTGGGTACTGCCCTGCCTCCACCCCCCTGCACTTTCTACTTCCTGTGCAGCTTCCTGTCCAGCTGAGCAGCAGACTGATAGAGATTAGCAGCAGACTCCAGAGGAGCCAGCAGATACATGTGAAAATACACATGACTAATCAATGAGAGGCCACAGAGTCGCCCTGTTCAGCTTCAGGTAGAGTTGGTGACGGGACAGATTAGCACAGAGGACGTGAAAGAATCAAATCATGAAAAATCGAAATGTTTCCGTAGCAGTAGTAGTTTTGTAGTCAGTAGCAGTTTTGGCAGTGCACCAGTTGTTGTCTATCAGCTGCAGCGCGCCGGTCGGCTCAGCCCGGTCAGTCGAGCACATGTAGAGTCACTGCCGTCCGAATGGCAAACAGAAATGAAAAACCAGACATGAAGGATCCTCCCATGACGTTTAGATCCACCGTGCACATAAACATGTCGTCTCTCAGTCAGAATACATACAAAGCCAGCAGCAGGAAAGACGATGTTCCAACAGGGGGCGCTGTACAGGAGTCTGTGAAAACAACCCCCTGAATGTAATGAGCCTAAATCAGCATCAGCTGATGTTTTCATTGAACCTCCGGGAAAGTAAAGACAGTGTCACTGTGGCAACCAGGATGTGCCTTAGCAGTGACCTTTGACCTCTGGACAACAACTGTCCTCAGTGGGCAGGAAACCCAAACACACACATACACATATACACATATGAAGTTTTCAAATATACAAAAAAAAACATGCACACACACACACACACACACATATACACAACTCATGGGAATTAAAACACCTTTAGTCATTTTTTTCACCATTTGATTCTGTGTTGTACACACACACACACACACACACACACACACACACACACACACACACACACACACACAGTGGGAAACCAAAACACAGTCTTTCCCGTCAGCAGCGACTGGAAACACTCACAGCAGAGCCTCGGTGCTGGGATGAACTGGTTCATCACCAGTCACTTGTGAGACTATCATGTCGTCATGGAGCTGAATCTCTGAGGCTCAGACCTCGAGGTGAAGCTACACTTTACAGGTCAGATTTCAGCTCACCTCCACCTCACCTGAAGCGTAACCTGATAAATCTCCTCCAGTGAATCTACAACACAGAGCTGGTGGTGAACAAATAACTAACACCTACAAAGGACTGACTCCTAAAAACTAAACTCTTTGACTAAGTAAACGTTTCCTCAGGCTGCACCCAAATATCTTACGGTTTCATCTCATCGTTCACAGCAGGCTGGAGTACCTTGAGGAAGATCTTGGTCTTTCCCATCTGCCAGTCGTCGTCTCTGCCGAGCACGGCCTCAGCGATCCTCTGACAGGTTCCCCTCAGATCCTCCTGATGGGAGAGAGACGCAACAACACACACACACACACACACAGAATAACATAACGTCATATACACATCATCCACTTCAAACCAGACTGAGACTCCACAGCCAGCTAGAAGCTCTGAGGCTTTGAGCTAAATGCTAACATGGTCACAATAATAGAGTTTTCTTATAATCCAAAAATGTAATTAAAAAAAAAAACACGGACAGTAAGTCGATCCTACTGACAAGTGCTGTCTGTGTTTCAAAGTCTGATGTCTCTTCTTCCTCTGAGCCATCGAGCTCCACTGTTTCCAAAAACACATCACTGTTGACATGTTCCCTCATTACCATGAACACACACTGTGACGCCCTCAGTGAGCAGCTGCTGTAGGAAATTAATGTTAATAAACCAAATTATTATCGTTGAAATTTTGACCTGATGATGGCGTCAGATGGAAAGTCAGAGGATCAACAAAGTGATCACACACACACACACACACACACACACACACACACACACACACACACACACACACACACACACACACACACTCACACTCACACACTCAAAGCAGCAGAGGGTTGGAGGAAACCATAACATGCCGGGGTCCAAGCAAAACAGACTGCTGTTGGATTGTGGGAAAAACTGCATGGTGACCAAACACAGTGTCACACATGTGGTGTCATCTGGTTCCATTCCTCAGAAAAAAAACTGTATCACACACAAACACACACAGAGTTCCAGGTTTGTCCACAGCTAAATCCATGAAATCATCCTGGATTCTAAATCATATTTCTGTTTTTCACCCAAATATAAGACAACGCTGATTAGAAAACATTTGTCTTCTTCTGCTCCTCATCATGTGACAGGAATTCTCAGCTGTTTCACAGTGGATTCAGTCCACAGTCTCTGTCTATGGTCGACGTCCGGAGAAGCTTTGGACTCGTTTTCACTCATCATGAATTTATTTCCTCTTTGGCAGCGAAACCCGTCACATAAATCCTCAGAAGCTTAACTGAGCCAATGAAGCACTTTTAATTTCCAGAAAATCGTTTTATATCCAGGCTCATTCTCTCTCTCTCTCTCTCTCTCTCACACACACACACACACACACACACACACACACACACACACACACAC
>JBBMOC010000693.1:0-22799 GCA_037975185.1 Centropyge bicolor
AAGAGAATTGCAGTAGTCCAGCCTAGAAGTTACAAATGCATGGACTAGTTTTTCTGCATCTTTTTGAGATAGGATATGCCTGATTTTTGCTATGTCCCGTAGGTGAAAAAAGGCAGTCCGGGAAATTTGCTTTATATGAGCATTAAAGGACAAATCCTCATCAAAGATTACTCTTAGATTCCTAACAGTAGTGCTGGAGGCCAATGCGATGCCATCGAGAGAACTGATATCTTTAGAATATTTGCATCGAAGGTGCTTGGGACCAAGTACAATAACTTCAGTTTTGTCTGAATTTAACAATAGGAAATTGCAGGCCATCCAGGTTTTTACTTCATTGAGGCATGCCTGAAGTTCAGCTAATTGGTTGGTTTCGTCTGGCTTAATTGACAGATATAATTGGGTATCATCTGCATAGCAATGAAAGCTGATGGCATGTTTCCTGATAATGTTCCCTAGGGGAAGCATATATAAGGTGAACAGGATTGGTCCAAGCACAGAGCCTTGTGGAACACCAAAGTTAACTTTAGAGTGTCTCGAGGATTCATCATTGACAAGTACAAATTGAGATCGGTCTGATAAATAGGACTTAAACCAGCTTAGTGCAGTTCCTTTAATGCCAATTAAATTTTCCAGTCTCTGCAACAGAATTTGATGATCAATGGTGTCAAATGCAGCACTAAGATCTAACAAGACGAGAACAGAGACAAGTCCCCTATCTGATGCAACAAGAAGGTCATTTGTTACTTTCACCAGTTTCTGTGCTATGATGAACTCTAAATCCTGATTGAAAATCCTCAAATAGACTATTATTTTGTAAATGGTCACAAAGCTGGTTAGCCACTGCTTTCTCAAGGATCTTCGAGAGAAAGGGAAAGTTAGATATAGGTCTATAATTTGCCAGTACCTCAGGATCAAGAGTCGGCTTTTTAAGAAGAGAACTGACTTACAATAATCAACCTTCCTTAAAGCTCAGTCAGTTGGAGTTATTAAAAGAATAATTCAGCATTTTGTGAAATATGCTTTCTGAGAGTGAGATGAGAAAGTAGATATCAAAATCATGCCTGTGTTCCTAAATACAGAACTGGAGTTTGGACATGGTTAGCTTAGCTCAACAATAGATCAGAATCAGGGGAACTGTATGGAAGGTCACATCTGTATAATTATATGCACATATGCAAAAAAAAAAACAAGTGCTCTAAAACATTAGGATTCAGCCTCTGGGGAAAATGAATTTTTGTACCAATTTTAATGGTCTGTGGTTGTTCAAATATCTTGTTCTGGGCCACAATGACCGACCCATCCACCCCCATTGATATTAATATGATGTTTTTAATTTGAATGTCCACCCGTTGTGTAAAGCCATAACACATGAAAAATAGTATTGACATATTTGGTCATCCAGACAGAATGCTGTGTTACTCTGCTTGACGTTTGACTTGTAGGACCCATACAACATGGAGCGAGTGTTTTGGCTGCTGCTGGGTAAAGACGGAGCTTCAGTGAAGAACATGATGGAGGAGTTTCAGCAATCACATAGACATTCTCTGCCTGAAAACCACCGCCAAATGGTACCAATCTTCAACATTTATTGCATTTACAGTATACATCCAGACATGCTTATCCTCTACATGTTAAAAAAGACCACAGCCCCTGTTCACCACCCTAACACTTTTATGATCAATCTCTCCATTGTACTTCTAGTTGTCGAAAGTTTTATCAACTGGAGCAGTGAATGATGAAGAGATCCTGGAGACCCTGAGGAGATGCTGGGAGGAAAACCAGTATGTGCTGTGTCCACACACAGCTGTGGCTGTATGGCATCACTACCACCGCCCTCACAGCCCCAGGCTTAACAGGTCAATCCTAAATGTATTCATCTATGTAGCTACATACACACAACACATTTGTGACGTCAATGCTTGACATAAATCAGCAAGGTTTCTCAGTTCGTCTAGCCTTAACTTGGAAGTAAACCTGATAACATCATTTTCCATTGCAAAGGTTGTGTACAGGCAAAAAATGTCAAACTTGCCTGAAATAGAAGTGCGGTCAAAGAGGATGCTTCATAGAGTTAGGTGTAGGCTTGCTGCGGTTGTCTTCAGAAGTCAGCTGAAATTTTGTTGACCGAAACAACAACAGACATGTTGGAATTTTAGGCAGTAGAAGCAGTTTCACTCTGCAGCTGAAAGACAGATTGAGACAAGATGACCCCAGCAGAAGAAAAGAGCTTTTCTGAAAAGCTCCAAAGCTCTAATCATTGAATATTTTTGACCAATCACTAGACAGTCACACAACAGCCATGCAAAGACTGTTGTGAGGCTATACTTTGGCATGGTAGTTCATGGCAACATGCCCAGTGTTTACCATAATCACTGTCTTAATTTAGTGTTATCATGCTGACATTTGCTTATTGGCACTAAAACCAAAGTACAGTTATAAGTATAGTAGTATATAGTAGTATATAAAATAAGCTGGAATCATTCTTTAATTTCTGCAGTAAGTATATACCTGCCTTAACACTATAGCCTGCCAGATGACTGGACAGGTCCCTCGGCACTCACGCAACTCCAAACATCATGTCTTGGGCTGGGTATCCAATGGTCTGTCTTCATGTGAGAATGTGGAACTCTCATTGAATATTTGTTAAAATGAATAAGTTAAAAACCTTGATATTTATAGGGCAGAGAAAAACATGTTGCCACCTACACCCGCTTCAAGGTGTACTTACTCCTATGGACTCCGGCTGGCAAAGTTTTTATCCATTTGTTTTCAGTAATTACTAATACCCTTCTTACAGGTGTTATGTCGCAACAGCATCACCAGCCAAGTTTCAGGGAGCAGTAGAGCGGGCTGGCCTGACTGTTGACCTACCTGAGGCAGTGCTGGCATTGGACAAGTTGGCCACTCGTTACCAGAACCTGGAGCGGAGCCTGAACTGGTGCAAAGACTGGGAGGACATACTGAGAGAGAAAATCCAGTCTGTGAGTTTAGTCAGGAAAAACAGAGGGACTTACTACATCTGATTATGGAAAAGCTCTTGTAATGCAAAGTAGGTTTTACTTCAGAAATCATTAAACTATATATGGGTGGGGTCAGGTGACTCTGGCAGCCTGTCCATGATCTATGCACTTCCTTATCTGAATGCAGTAAATGATGGCCTCCTGTTGCCTCTTTGATCATTTGACTTGTCTTTTACAATGTTGTCATACACCACAAACCAATCAACTCTTTGCAATGTTCAATCTTCCTTCACAACTGTAACACAGATGCACAATAAAGAATAAAATCAAGTAGTTTTTGATGAGTTTGACTGCCTTAAAAACAATAAAAAACTTAGTTCATACAAATTAGACACACACCAATTCACAAGTGTCTGTAACTGATTGACATTTACCCCTCAGGAATACAGCTGATGTTCTTGTCTAGCTGTATTTATTAAAGTCATGTCAGTACATGGATCTGTATGCACTACTAGCTTATTTCAGTTTCATTCGTCATTCCAACCATACCCATATTAAAATACACTTTCAGCAGAATGAAATCTCATTTAGAAGCAGGCCAGACAAAACATGTCTTTTTTCAGGGATTTAATACAAAGTAGGGTAGGGTCACAGATCACTTTGTGAATTTCCCCACTGTGGGATGAATAAAGGTTTATCTTATCTTACTTATCTAAAAGGTAGCATAGAGAATCTGGAAGAATTTTATTTTATTTTTTTGGTAAATTCTAAAATCTGCAGAGATGTCTGACCAAATGACATCTAGTATAATACAAGAGACCGCTTTCACTGGAGACACATGTTATCAATCACAATAACAATGGTTCAGTTCCATCTCTACCCTGAAACCAGCAAAAGTACATGGAATGATGCCATTAGTAAAGGTACGACTCTGGACTCTAGATATACTCCTTCACACCAAATGTTACTTGAATTATTACAAAATTGTACAGCAAAAACAAAAGTAGTCATTATGCTGTAGAAAGGCCTCTGCCAGTTCTTTATATTCTGTCGGGTAGTGTGATCTATAACAATACATATACATCAGAACATACACCTGCAAGCTGGGTATATATTTTCTATGTGAAATTTTGATTTGTAGTAATATACAGCAAGTACAATATTTCCCTCTGAATTGTAGAGGAAGAGAAGTACAAAGCAGCAGAAAAGGGACACATTCATGTAAAGTGCCTCAATTAGTACAGTACTTAGTTACTTTCCACGGCTGCTATTATAAATGTCTATGGATGAGATCTATAGTGCATAAATAATTTTGTAAATGACAGTATAAATTATGCCATAATAACAATGCATAAAAAGTAAGGTCTGCTGATTTGAAGGACAATTTGGTGATGGACGTCACAGTTTTGAGACTGTTAATGTTCATTATTGACTCCAACTTGAAACTTGCTGGTTTTAGCATCAGTCAAATGATCAGAAGAAAATCCTTCATTATATTATTTAAGTTATTGATGTATTTATTGTAACTGATGTCAAGGAGTTGGTCATTTAACTAATGTGTTAACAGGTTCCTTCCATAGGGAGGCGCCACAGCTCACATAGGAGCTGTACTGACTGTCGATTGCACTGGTTTTACTGACTTGATGAAACTGATGCCAGATCAGCTCCATGTCCAAGATAGATGTTCCTGATACTGGTTTTATAGCAGTTATCTGAGAATCACTGCAATCCTTTACTAAAATTGTAATAAACTGAATAAGCTTTAACTGTTGTAATGCCACTTTTAGGTATTATGTTCCGGGAAAAACAAGTGTCTGAGTTACACTAACAGTCAATAAATACATATAAGGAAAAGATTAAATAAAAGATAATATATTTTGAAGCTAACAGACATTTATAGAGATGGGCCCCGGTAGGTGTTCGATGGGTCAACATCTGTCCAACGCATCCCAAACCACATTCTGAGTTTTCGAGGAGCCCTGAATGCAGCACATGAATTGACAGCTAGGCAGCCAAACATGGCGGCTGCTAGCTAAAGCTCAAGTAAACGCCTTCGTCTTTTATTGTCATTGTAGTGAGAAAATAACCAGAGCTGGTAAAGATTCACGAAAGAGACTGTGATAGACTGTTGCCAATTTCCCCCCTTTTCCTGGCTTGTATGCAGCAGTTGTCCGGTATGTGAATTTTTGTTTGTGAGCCAGTGGACGGCGGACAGGAGTGAAGTGACAGGACAAAAGTCTGTGCTCGGTTTCTCACCTGTCTGCTGGTATGTTTGACAGGTAAGACTTGTTACTGCTACACTTCGTTTCTGTCTGTCTGGCACTCAGGTAGAAGAAATGAGACAGTATCCGGTTGCTGTGATAAAAGGCAATGTTTGGGTGTCCTCTCTACAGAGACCAGCTCTCACATTATGGCAGAGAGAGACAGCTAGAATATAGAAATGCAAATGCTCGTGCTAATTTTTACATTGTGCTTTTCAAATTGAATTCACTGTGTAGTGAATTACTGTCTCTATTAACAGTATTATGAGAAAAGACTCTTGCTTGTAATGTAAAGTAAGTCAGCACATCATCCTTTGCTTTGTCTGAAGTGACCTGCACTCAAACTGGCATCATGGTTTCACCCATGGGTGATTCATATTAGATAATCCTCTTAATGTTCCTACCAGGTATAGCAAGAGGACAAGAGACTCACTCAACACCCCACAAGGATGTACACTATACACGCCACAAAGGTGCTGTAGTACTATCCAAAGAGTGGTACAAAAACATTACTAATATTGATAGGACCCTGGGAAACAGTGGGCTTAATCTGTGAAATAGAAGTTTAAGGCTTGCCATTGGGACAAACTTGCTAATGGAGCAAGAAGGTCTTTTACTGTAGTCCACAGATGATGAGAAGATGATTCCCATCTCTGCAGTATTAGACAGTTAACTGAAAAATATTCAGGAATAAATAATGCCATTTTGTTCCAGCTTCTCAAATGTGAACGCATGTTGATTCTTTTTGCTGGACTGTTGGTTAAGGAAAACAAGCAGTTTTCTTGATGAACGTTTGCTCTGCTAGACATTTCTCTATATTTCCTTTTGATTAAATCAACAATTGAGACATGATCAACAGATTTATTGATGATGAAATGAATCATTATTTGCATGTTTACTCTCCATCAGGCAAGCCTTTATACAGGATAGACATGAGCTGTTCCTGAATAAAAACATGAAAACCAGTTGAGTAAGTTCATTACCTAGCTAATTCCATCCTTACAGTGGTAGTGGATTCATAGAGATCCTTGAAGAAATCCTGCTCCATAGTGCACAAAATCATGACACCTGCTAAGATGTCAGCATAAATCAGTGAATGTACTTTGGTCAGTGGTGAACCCCACAGATATCCAGGAATACCTGCACATCACAATTCACTATCATTTCCCATCTGATCTGATAGCTCTGAGAGGATGTGAAAGGACAGATGAGAGAAACTTCAAGTACAAACTTGTACAGACCCAAGATGATTCAAAACTGATGCTAGTGCTGTGCCTACAAAGTGCTGAATGAATAAATGATTAAACAGAAAGTAAATGGGTTAGATAAAAATGAGAGAATTCAGAATTTTACTTTTAATGAAATTGCAAAATTTTGAAATTGGTGCTTAAGAAAGGACAAACATATTAAACACACTGTACATTTATCTAGATCATTTCGTTTGATTTCTGTATGCTAATAATGGTTCATATTGTATCATATGTACTAGGATGATATGGGTTTATTATTTTCCCAGCTTTCTTTCAATTTCAAAACCTACTTGGCATTTTTGTAGCTCTGCACCTAATAGCAGAGTATATGTGACTTTTTGACATGTGGCTTCTGTTAAGCAGGACAGTGACGGTCACTGTTGTTAGTCTGACCTGAAGGGCTCATTTGACTATTGCTTCGCTGCTGGTATCTTTCCTGCTGAATGACTGCTGAGATAATATGTCTGTACATTGTCGGGAGTGACCAGCCTGCAGAACCATCTGGGAACCTGCTGCTGTTAGCCTCCCGTTTAATATATTATGTGTTATTACCCAAGTATGATCTATTGAATACTCGTCTATACACAATGCTGAATAACTTAATACTGCAGCTTGTTTGGTTCTCATCATACAATGCATCAGTGCAGACACTCATTATAGCTCCTGTTTAACTAGGGATGGGTCTGGTTTGAAATTGTTTTGATACTAGTGCCAATACAAGTACCAGCCCCAAGTTTTGATACAGACACTAAAGCAATACTGTGCAAAACCTTGCTTTGCGAAATACCACCATGGTTCTCCTCTAAAAATCCAATTTGTAATTTAAGAACAATTTGATATCAGATCAAAGATTATGTAATTTAAACTACAAATCCACCAGGTGTTGATGAGTTAACAGTTCTGATATGATGCAACAGACACATTTCAGTCATACAAAACCTTTTATGGGTCTGAAACTCAGTCATATATAGTACATTGATTTTGATTTAAAACATCTCACAGTAATACTTTTCAGTATCCCAGTGTTGGGAATCAACTTAATGGGCAGTTTGGCTATCGATAAGAATGAATCAGAAATAATTATTAATTATATTAAATAATAGGATCTGATATACATCGGATCACCTCGGGGCACCACCCTCAACAGTACACTGCCTTACACAGGGCACCGTTATATTGGGAAAATGATAGCCGCTTCATTGTTACAGTTTCATAAAATGAAGGATTTCGGAATTCTTGGCGGAGCAGAGGTTGGTATCATTCACTTTTGTACAACATTAAAGATACAACATGTATATTCACAAGCATTTATTAACAAATAATAAAAGCAAACACATACTAATCTAACATGTACTGTATACAAGTGTGTGTGTGTGTGTGTGTGTGTGTGTGTGTGTGTGAGTAAATCAAAATGGCTGGTTCAGGAGGTCTCAGGCCGCAGGGCCTAGACAAAAGGCAGGCTACGCACAAGATGGCCGACCCCAAGGACGCTGCCGGGGAAAGGAGAGTGTGCTTTGGTGAAGCCTGTTTGTCTAAGTGTGAAATGTGTGATAGAGGGTGCCAGGTTAGTAAAGAGAAGTTTAGCATGCAAACCCTGTGTTGGTGTGAAGCACAGCTAACATCAATTTACAGTTGGTGAACTAATCCTACTATCATCACAACAATGAAACTCAATGACAAATTGAATCAACACATGTTCATGAAAGTTGCTGGTTGCTCTTTGGTTACAGTTAGCAGCTCTGTGCCAGCTGGCTGTGTCGTTCCTTTGTTGAAGTCGGCAAGCAGGCTCGTGTTGCGGCTGCTGGCAGGAGAACCTTCCTTGTAGGTTCTTTTCTTGTTTAGGAGTGACTGCCATGAGCAGGCCACACTGAGAGCTGGTTTCTGCTCCCTTGTTGGAGCTTCGAGGACAAGCTGCTGCCTCCTTGGCAGAGCTGGAGAGAAGAGCCAGGAGCTCCTGCCTCCTTGCAGGGCTACAGAGAATGAGAATCAGTTGAGGAGATGGGTCCTGGCTGGAGTTAACACCTAGTTGTTAACAGGAAGACTGGGGGGGCTGTGCTCCTTTGCCCCCCACATGAGACATGAGACAGACCCTGAGCTGGAATGTCTTATCTCATCTGGTGTTTTACGTCACACAAAGAACAAACTCATCTGTGGACTTTCACTGGTCCCAACACCAGTTTTTCTACAAAAAACTTTTTTTCAAAACAAATATCAGGTATTAAGGTGCTAAAATTAGGAATGATTTCTAACCCTTAGTTGATTGACAACCAATTAAATAGAAGCTTGGACCTATTTTTTAAGCATCTGCCTCTGTCTTAATCTGATTTTGTCTTTTCCCCCAACATGAATAAACCAGCACACCAGTAAGGTGCCGGAAGGCCCTCCTCTCTGAACAGATCATTGAAGCTGACCAACACATACTCAGTGGCATCTGGGTGGAGACAAGCGTTCCACAGTTAAATACCAAACATGCTACAGGTTCCTATGAAGGGCCCGTGTGGGGGAAGGGGAAAATGTTTAGTAGTGACCAGACATAGTATGGCCCCTGAGATCTACCTTAGTGGAGTTTGTCGTACCTGAAATACTCGCTTTGCTATTTCTTCTCACTTGTTGCTGTATGACGTAGTGTCTCCTTTAACTCTGCTGTCAGCTAAATGCTAAATGCTAAAGTTTAATTGGCACTACAGGCAACTCATAACTTCAAAATCAATCTAGTAGGATTGCTCAAAGCATACAGTAACAAAATGTGTCTTATATACTGCTATTCCCACGTCACCTCCTTTGTTTCATGTGTCAATCAATCATTATTGGTTTTGCCTCTTTGCAGGTAATCTCAGGCCTTTCTGTAAACCGGGCCTTCACTTCTTCCTCATCCCCAACCCCTGTAAATGATGTCATCACCAGACCAGCACACTGCCACCTCCATCACCCCTGGGTCCCGGCTACCGCCCTCGACAGCCCTGGACTCCCTGTCCCTATCTTCCTTTCTGTCTGGGGATTTAGATGATGAAGGAGACGGTGGAAGAGCAGAAGGGGAGGAAGGGCAGGCAGACCTAGAAGTTAACCCATATGATGGCTTGCCCTTTTCTTCGCGCTACTATTCCCTGCTGGAAGAGAGGCAGCAGTTTCCCATATGGAGGCTGAGGCAGAGTCTGCTGGAGCACCTGGAGAGCCACAACATGGTGCTGCTCAGTGCACCAAGTGGAGCTGGAAAAAGCACCCAGGTAATCAGGAACCAATAGGGCCACAGACAAATACTGTGATGTAATCTCCTAGACTTTTTCAGGGCGAACTCTAAACATGAACCTGTAATATTCTTAAATGGACAGTGTTTGTTGCAACCATAGTTGCTGGGGCTAAATACATGAGAACGAAAAGATAACAATACTAAGCCATACTTTTGATGTCACAAAATATTACCATCACACTGTTTGCAAGGGGTGGGTAATGAGTGAAAATGTCATACTAGTGCCAGGTACCAATTATCTGAACTGATACAAAATAGTATTTAACACCCTAATTTACTGAGTATGAATTTGTTTTTACAAAACCAATTTTCAGGTAACACAATAAAATTCACACCATAATATTTTTATTAATATTTTAAAATTGGAATTGACTTAAGAATACACTACTGAAAATAAGCCCAGTTTGACAGTACCTATACAGTACCTGCTGACAATTTTTCACAATAGATGATGCAATTCAGTCAATTCTACTGTGCCTGAGAAAGCTCAACTCATTGCAACAACATATATACAGTATTTTGTCAAAATATCTGTTACTGTGCATAGCTAAGTGAATAAAAGATGATCTGATTCCAAAAATGCATAAAGATAAAGATAAGTCATTTCTTTAAGTAAGCAAGATTACATCTTTAATTCCATGTTTTATAGTTTGAGCATCATGCATGGCCAGTACTAAGTAACACTCCCTTGGGCAAGTATCACAGCTTTTAGATATATTTCATAGCCACCTAAGAGTCTTTCACTCCTTGTGTGGGGGATTTTCACCCATTCCTCTTTGCAAAATGCTTCTAGTTCTGTGAGAGTCTTCAGCGGTCTTGTATGCACTGCTCTTTTGAGGTCTATCCACAGATTTTTGATGATGATAGGTTGAGAGACTGTGAGGGCCGTGGCAAAACCTTCAGCTTGCAACTCTTGTGGATACTGAAGTGTGTTTACGATCATTATCCTGTTGTAGAAGCCATCCTCTTTTCATCCTCAGATTTTTTGAATTTGTTGGTATTCAGTTGAATTCAACAGTGAAATGTTCCCTGTGCAGCTGGCTGCAATATAAGACTAAAGCCCCCACGCTTTGTAGTTGGTGAGGTGCTCCTTTTATTCAATTCTGCACCCTTGTTTCTCTAAGCATACCTTTACTCCTGGTAAAGTTCCTGGCTACCAGAAAACACTGCGCTGCTTTGTGGGTACAAACTATTTTAATTTCGGAGAGCTAGGCAGCTGCTTAGAGGAGTCCATGGCGACTGATTGTTGGGACAAGATTTGAGAAGTCAGAGTGTTTATAAAACTTTGAAATTTGCATTGCATTTATATTCACATTGCAGCTCAAATCTCTTGGTGTACCCATATTTTTGCATGGTCCTCCTTTGCTTTTTTCACTCTGAAATTGTACAAAACAAAAATAATACTCTAATCTTGCTTAAAATGTTGAAAAAAAAAACATTCAACTTTATGCCTTTTGGAGATCGGTTCATCTTCTACTTACTTAACTATTCACAGCAACAGACTTTTGCATACCACTGTATAGGCAGATGGAGAATTAAGGGTGGATGAGAGAGAATGCCATTGTTAACCCTTTCATTCCCCCTCATCATCCCCTAGTAACAGAGAGAGTGCTGGGGCTGAGGGGTTGTTCAATACGTTAGTCTAGTCCGCCTGCCTTATTGACCTTTTTTCTGACTGGGGTTTGTATAAATGGGTTCAAATCTATTTCCAGGATGAACCTTTCATACCCAATCATGATCCTATCACCTGTTACCAATTAACCTGTTTACCTGTGGAAGGATCCAAACAGGTGTTTTTGGATCAGTCCACAACTCTAACAGTCTTTTATTGTTCCTCTCCCAACTTGTTTGATATGTGTTGCTGCCATCAAATCCATGCTTATCCAATCAATGTTATTTATTGTATAACTAATGCTAGGTGCACGGCCAACATTAGTGGGAGAAGTATTCAAATCAGTAGAAATACCTTGATGTAAATTATAAGTCCTTACAAGTACTCCTTTCCTGGAGATCTTATCATATCTTATTATATTTTTCAAGCTTTACACCTGTTTCAGAAAAGATAAACCTTTATTCGTCCCTCAGTTGGGAAATTTACAATCATATGTACATGAATAAATCATGTTTCATATGTAAAATCTTAATCTACAAAGTAACTAGTAACTATAGCTGGTAAATGTAGTGCAAGCCCATACATTCTGTATAGCCGATATGTCCTTTTGTGTCAGGCCTTTCTCGTGATAACCTGGTTATCATTTCACCTGCTCCTCAGCTCCACTCCCCTCAGGCTAATGAATGACAGCATCAAACCACTCCAGTAGAGTTACACTGCTCTGCTGTAACCTGAACACTCATTTAATCAAGAAACACTCAGGCTCCCCTTTCCAGCACCTTCTTCTCTTTCTGCTCAGTTAATGCTACTGCCAAGTGTCTGCAACGTAAAAAAACCCACTTTCTTCTTTGTTCTTTTACCCACTGCATCTTTATTATTGTGACGACACTCACTTACTACAGCTGTTGTTAGGGCACAATTACTTTGAACTTTGCACCTCTTACTGTTGGCTGCATGTAATATTGATCAATTTTTGCTACCTTGGCCCACACTCAGAGTTGAATAAGAACAACTAGTATCTTGCCCAAAATGTAATTCAAATGCAATGTAACACTGAGATTTCCATGCACATGTGAATATTCGACTTTAGTTGTGTTCTTTATTCTTAAATCTATTCATAATTTGAATCACCATTAGCTTCTTCAAAGTGATAGCAAGGCTTCCTGGGTTTTTTGAGAATTCAGTCTGTAATTTCCACTGCCCACATTAGATCGAATGCATGTTTTGGTTAAATATTTTTTCAAGATCCATTGTCTGGATGTGTATTTGTTCCATCTGGTCATCCATGGATGGTAGTTCAGTTGCTTGACTGTAGCAAACTTAACTTATTGCCATAAGTTGTATGATAGGGTTGTTTTCTTTCTCTGTGTCTTATAACTGCAATATTTTATTTATTGGATTTAAAATTACCCTGTGGATTTTTAAATTTCTACAGTAGATACTATTTCTCTATGGAGAAATATTTCTGTGAGTAGATCCCTGATTTGTTTGTAGCCTGTGCACACACACAATGCACATGCAAGTCAACTCAGCATGTTTGTTAGACCTCAAGGACTCACACAGTGTGTTTTAATAAGAAATACTGAATGTAAACATGAACTTGATGAAATCTTGAACCCCACAGCGTACCTTTAATCGTGAGATTTGTATTCAAGAAACTGCAAGGAAGTTGCAAGCATTGTGACTCTACTACCTTTGTGGGCTTTTTCACTTCTGTGTTTTGTTTCTTTTCAGGAAAACTTTAAGCTCCAGTAATTTTCTGTATTAGCAGTGAGTCAAATGACCATGTGTGGGAGGGGGAAGAAGGTCGCTTTTTGCTTTACTTTGGTTTTATGGCACACAACCTCATTCCCAGCAGCAGCAGACAGCTTTTTTCAGTGAAAGCTCTGATAAACCCACTGTATACTATGCCCACTACCAAACAGCAGACAACATCAGCTTATGCTTAAAGTAAACATCTAGCAGTTAAAGCTGCAATATAAACAAGGCAGTGTTTTATACTGACAATACATTAAATGAGTGTGTGAAATGTGAAATATGTAATGTTCATTGTTATAAACACGCAGATACGGATAATGATAATAACTCGACAGATCGTTTTATCTTATATCAGTTCATTTTTTCATTTTCCTTTTTTGTTTTGGTGGGACTTTCATTCATCAGGTGGACACAAACATGTCCCAAAATGACTGCTAATCTTGCTCTGTGTCTGCTGGATGTCTAAATAGGAAATAAGAACTTTCTAACAGATAGTATTAGCCAGTGTTTCTCAGATTGTTTTGCCTAGTGGCTATGCATTAATGTAATTCAGCTGTAAGAACTTCAGGGTTTAGAGACCTCATTTTCAAGCTTTCTGTGAGGCACATGGACAGTGGATGGACTTAACAAGCCCCAATAACCAATGTTTTTTCGACTGTGGAGTCTTGACTTGTCCACATTCTCCTAGTGTGAGCAGAACCATTCTCAACTTACACTTCGAGTTGCCAATGAAATCTGAAGATACTAAGAAGTAAGAAATGTCTGAGACAAGTCCCCAGGATTCTGTTACTACCTCCTCCTCTTATTGACCTCTGCCTTTCTTCTTATTGTTGTCCCTGCAGGTGCCCCAGTGGTGTGTGGAATATGCTTTGTCCTATGAATTTTCTCAGGGCCTGGTGTGTTGTTCCCAGCCCTATTCAGTGGCAGCACTGAGTCTGGCCCTTCGTGTGGCTGATGAGATGGACCTTAGCCTGGGTCTGGAGGTGGGCTACAGGGTGCCTCATGATGACAGCTGCACACCCGACACCCTGCTCAGGTTGGGATGCATGGATGATGGACACTGGACAATAACATATTATTATTATTATTTTGCCACTTTGCTGGGTAATGACTCAAGCAACAACAAAATGGAAATATATTTTTCCCTTTAATCATTCACAAGAGATGTACCTGAGCTGAGCAGTTTTTGTAATGTTGAAGAGAAGTGCTTATTTCAAGTTTTATGTTTCACTTTTAACTCTTTAATGTTCTCACCAAGCCTTACAGACAGTAACAACAAAACATTGACACAAGCCTGTGAAAACACCTTGATGTGGACGGCCAGTTCTTTTACTTCAAAAGTTAACAAATTTTTTTGTAAACAGGGTCAGAGCTCTGATCAGTCAGATTTACTTGTCTTTTTACTAATTAGATACTTTTTAGAGTCAGGCACCACATGTGTGTGGCATCGGTCTTCTCATTTGACTCTTGACAAGAAAGCAAATAAGCATATTATGTTAAATTATTCCTTTAACAATGAATCCACTTTTCAAAGCCTGACTGAGCATGCTTTTAAAAAAACACTTGCAAAGCCATTAGACTCTGCTGAGTTAGTCATTTACATAATTCTGTTCAGTAACCCCCCTAAAACTAGACCAAAAAAAAGATTGATTAGCTTTGAAAACTCAGCCATAAACAGACAGCATGCCAGAGATTGAAGAAGAAGAAGTCATTCATTGTTTTATATTCTGTCCACTGCTGACCTGTATCATGTGTAATCATCTTCACCTCCCCAGAGGAAATACAGATGGCTTCATTGGATTACACCAGTTTTGTATGATAATATTACATGGTCTTTCTTTTACTTACTGCCACACCTTGACGCTTTCTTCTCTGTTCCCTGCAGTTTGCTGTCCAAGGGGCACTAAATGTATTTAGTGAAAACTGATCACTCTCACAACAATTGATATTCCTGCACTCTTGACTGATAACGAAAATAAATGTACATCCATATAGAAATAGCCATTTAGCAGGTCTCTTTGCCTCTTAGTTATGAGTCAAATGATGCTTTGACAGGCCATTGATAGTTAGTTTTTTTGTGGTTGCACTGCTGTCAAAATGCTTTAAAACTCCCATTTAATATATCCATTTGTATACAGCATACTGGCTCTTTCCTCATCGCTTTTTTCTTTTTCCTCTCCCTAGGTTTGTCAGTGACACTCTACTGCTACAGGAAATGATGTCAGACCCTCTGCTGCATCAGTATGGCGTTGTGGTGTTGGACGAGCTCCAGGAGCGTACCGTGCCCACTGACGTGATGCTGGGCCTGCTGTGTGACGTCTGCCGACAGAGGCCGGACAACTTCCGGGTGGTTCTCCTCACTCATATGACGCTGGCACCTCGCCTCTCGACCTTCCTGGGACCATCAGTCCCTCACCTCTCACTGGACAGCCTGCTCACTGACCCCCCTACCAAAGACCAGAAAGAGGGGTGTGAGGTAGTGGAGGACAGGAAGGCTCTTGAAATGAACAGGGTGGAGACATTGTACCGGGAGCTTTCATCTGGGAAAGAACCAGTGGCTGCTGCCTGTCACATGGTGCTGGATTTACACAGAAGAGGAGAGGAAGGAGATGTAATGGTGTTTTTGGCCAGTGCACAGGTAAAAGTTTTATACTTCATATACCTCATAATATTCTGAAAGGATAGATAACAAGCCTACATACTTTTTAAACTTCAAAAAAAATGTAGGTTGAGTATTATAGTTTCTGGAGTCATTCATGTTTAGATTTGTACATGAATGGGGTGGGGAGAATGTTTCTTCTCTGCACTGCAGTGGAGGCACAGTAACACAAAGCGAGAAATTTATTCTGTAACTTTGGAACATACCCAGTTGATTTGACTAGCTCAGGCGGCTGAAACCTCATATTATCCTTGGTTACAGCAGAGCTGAATCAGCTTGTTTGAGAACATTCTCCTCTGTCTGTCCAGCAGCTGGTGGAGAGGGTGGTCAGGGTCACAAAAAAGTAAAAATGCGACACACACTGGGGAGCTGCTGCAACAGGCAGATTGCTTGGCATGGTGCGATATGCAACCAGTTTAACCACGCAACCAATTTCACGGAAAACAAAACAACTATGATAAAAAATAAAGAACCACCAATAGTAATAGATTTTGCTGTTTTGCAGGAGAAACCTTCTTCAATTGAATACTCAGTCTTTTTGTATCTTTAACGAAAACAAAACTGGTCAAATCAGTGTTCACTCTGGTGTGCTGCAGTTTCACCACCTTTGTCCCGTTGAGGAGTGACACCTCAACCTGAGAGGCCTCCGGTGCATTGCAGGTGTCTGGTGTCCTGGTTCACACACACATACAACAAATACAATACACAGACACAACACAGACTCTGTCATGTGTTCTCCGTCCATTTGCAAAGCTATATGTACATATTGACCCAGAGCATATCAAACTCTGTCATGCACATTTAACTCCCTCTGTGTCAACATCACCACACCTTCTGTTACCTGACTGGCTGTCAGTCCTGGTCTCTATGAGCCCAGCGTGTCTGTGTGTTTTAGCTGAGGCTAGATGTGTAAGTGAAACACATCCTCTCTGATGATACTGATCTGTTCTGGCTAATCCATTGGGAAGCACACATGCTCGCACTGTACTAACACTGCAAACAAAAGCACAGAGAAACAGTTCAGGCCTTGTGTTAGCTGAAATAACCCTTCACCGTTTATGTGGAGAGTTTGAGAGTAGCTGTTGTACAGAGTTGATTCAAACTGAGGCTGCACTCTCTCTTCCTTGTTCTGTGTAGGAAACAGAAGAGTGTGTGGCCCTGCTGGAGAAGGAGTGTGTAGCTCTGAGTCCTCAGCTTGGCCCTCTCAGGATCCTCCCTCTCCATGCTGGACTGGGTGGGCTGACCCAGCGGGTCTATGAAGCTGAACCCGAAGCTTCTACACTGAGTGAGCACAACAGCTCCAAGGGTGTGGACAGCTCTGTGCTAGGAGCTGGAGGTCCAGGGGTTAAAAGGAAAGTCATCTTGACCGATTCCCTGGCAGAGGCTTCCTTCTCACTGCCAGCCATACGCTATGTCATAGACACAGGCCTTCAACTCAGAACTGTGAGTTTGTGTTCACACATGACAAAATCTCATGATTCAGTCAGTCAATCAATCAAAATCTTCATGTTCAGTACAAAGCTGACATTTCTAGTGCTGACCTTTGTTCTGACAATGATATTCTACCACAGGTTTACAACCCACAAATTAGGGCAAACTCGCAGGTCCTGAGGACGATCAGCAAACACCAGGCTGACATGCGAACTCAAAGAGTGAACAGCCACCTTCCAGGTTGGTCAAAGAGTCAGTGCTATGGAAGACACTGTGGCAAAAACAGCAATGTATGCCTATGAACTGACTTTGCACCTATTTTTGGTATACTCAGCTTTACTAAAGCATCTAACAGTTCATTTCATAAAATTTTCATTGTAGGCAGCTTTTACCTATTTTACTGTTGAGCTACTATATCAAATTGTCTTAATTATTAATGAAGAGTTTGTTTGAAACAAAATGAAAATTGACAATAAAAGATGGATTCAAGGCTAAAAGTCAAATTGTACAACTCCAACAATTTACTATCATCATGATGACAATATCATGTCAGTTACTACATGTGTTCTCCTTGTTGGTCTTTAGGGCTGTGTCTTCGTCTTTACCCCCAGTCTCTATATGAGGAGGGGATGGAGGAGGCTCATTGTCCAGGGGTGGTGGAGGAAAACCTCAGCCACTTGGTGCTACTGCTCAAGAGACTTGATATTGCCGACATGGGACAGTGCAAGTTCCTGGACAGACCGGGTACTTTTTGAACTACTTTGAAGAACACTTAAAGTTAAAGGACTGCAATATATCACAGACTTGTTTTAAAGCACTAATACATTTTTCTACAATTCTACTGTAATGAACAGAACACTGTAGTTTATTTTGACTGCGACAGACATATGTATACACATGTACATGTGGATTAATCCACTGCTGAAAAAGTCCCTAACAAGTGCACTACTTCTTCCTGTTTGAGCAACATTTGATTAGAAATAACACCGACCAACTGAGCCATAATATGAAATTATGCAATTGTGAGGTATTTGAAAGAGAGAAGGAATCAATGGGCTGAGAGCTGCAGACAAAGTATGGAAAGCACAATGAATTGAGAGGACCAGAGAATACGTTGCCTCTTTTGGTCTTTTAGTGGGATTAACTACAGTAACAAAAATTTAGAATAACATCAGGTTTATCAAGCACAAAGAGGGGTGGACTTTCTCCTCTGTGTGCCACATTTGTGGATCAGTCATGAAGGGAACCTCCTAAAGGGATTAATAAAGTACTCTGTCTGTAGAGAGTGTCTGCTGTAGGTCATTGACATTAGAGTAGTGTCTCCACTGTTTGCCATCCTTGTTGCCTCATCAGACTATGAATCACAGCTGTGTAATACAGAGGTTTGCAGGTGGTGTTGTATCAGCAAGTCTGACAGTGGCTTTCTCTCAGTAAAATGTGGCTTTTGCCTCCTTCCTCCCTCTCTCCCCCATGTTTATTTTTTTCCCAGCCCCTGAGGCTCTAATGCAGGCCCTGGAGGACCTGGACTACCTGGCAGCACTAGATGATGATGGTAACCTGTCAGAGGTGGGCATCATAATGTCAGAGCTGCCACTGGAGCCACCATTGGCTAAAGCCCTGATCGCTTCCTGCGAGTATGACTGTGTTGATGAACTGCTCACTATAGCTGCCATGCTCACAGGTAACTGAAAAAGTGAATCATTTTACTTTTAAATGTAAAAATTACAAGACCAGCTTACAGATGTGGAGATATAATGTCATGGCACAATGAAAGGACATGGGCATTATACCATATCATAGCTGTGTAAATGATGCGGAAGAACATTTATTAACGGATGTTGATTGTATACAAATGACATATCTTCTTATGTACCTATTTAAAATTAACATTTGATCTGATCTTTGTCTTTGTCAGCTCCTTCCTGCTTTGTGACAGCAGAACCCAACAGAGAGGAGGCTGCTGTCACACACTGGCGACCTCTAATGCACACAGAGGGAGACCACATGACTCTCATTAATATTTATAATGCCTTCTTAGAGCGTACGTACAGTTCAGCCTTCATTGCATAAATCCTTGGAAAGGTTAATGGCTTCTCACTGTTTATGGAATTACTAAGAACAAAGTGAATGTAGGCAGGCTTGTTTCAGACAAGCAGTTGGGACATTTGTTATGTCCTCAGTGGACAGAGAATATTGAATGCTCTTGCAAATGTTTTATCAACTGTCAGGACTGTGGAATGTGTTTTAATATCAGCATTAGCAAAACAGGAAGGAATACAGTGGTGCTAATTTGGATATGGAATGTAATGGAAAATCTAGCATTGTGACCACAGTGAGAGCCTTATGTCTTATGAACACATAACATATACAGTGGGGTCCAAAAGTCCACATTGAATCACATTGAAATAAAATAATAACTTCAACTAAACCTGAAAATATATACTGAAAATAACCTTTGTAAACACAGGAAGTTGTGACATGTTAAATGAAGAAGCAATGTTTTAAGATTGCGCACTCTTTCTAGGTTAATAGTCAAAGGCTTTCTCAGCATGAGATCATGGTGAGACTAAAGGTTTCTAAGGCTAGTGGTGTCAGACTTTTGAACCCCACAGCATGTACATGAATTATTGAACAGTCTGTGATAATTGCAGATAATCAGGATGAAGCATGGTGCGCAACAAACTTCCTCAGTCACGCCGCCTTACGATTGGCTTTGGTGATCAGGGCGGAGCTGCTGGAAGTGATGCAGCGAATAGAGCTTCCTGTTTCTCCTCCTGCTTTTGGATGGCAAGACAATTGCGCGAATATCAAGCGTGCTCTCATCTCAGGCTTCTTCCTGAAAGTAAATACCCTGTTTTTTTCAAACTGTGTGATAGAAATTCAGTCAATTGCCTCTTTCTTTAATGCTTTAATTTGTTAACCTCTCTTATATTTCTGCTGTTAATATTTATACTAAATGCGATTTCTTGTAGTATATATTTTTAACCTTGCTAGCGTAGATCTGGATGATAATTCAGATTGTCATGTCCTGACTTTTAGCAGGTACAGATAGTACAAGTTGTTTGGTCAAATGCGACTTACAACATTTGATTATTTGATGTGTGATTTTGCAAACATGTGCTATGTAATGATATATATTGATGTCAGAAAATATTGCTATTTTGTTATCATTTTCAAATTATTACGTCCTCATAATGTCCTGTTCAATGCTGTCAGCCTGTATCGAAGCATGGCACACCACTTAAATTCAGAGTGAAATATCTCAGCAGAAAGTGAATGGATTGCAGTGAAATGTGGTTCACACGTCCATGTCCACCCCTGCAACACTATTAACACTCCCATCAGCTTGAGCTGTACTTTGTGTGTAGTGATAATTACTAAATGTGAGTATGCTAACATGCTAAACTAAGATGGTGAACATGGTCAGCATTATACCTGCTTAGCATCAACATGTTAGCACTGTGATTGTTAGCATGTAGCATGCTGACTTCACAATGTAGCTCGAAACATTACTGTGCTTATGTACAGCCTTAGAGAGCTGCTGGCATGGCTGTATTAGTCTTGCTACTCTGTCTGTCTTCATGTTTGGGTTATTACTACTTTAGAGTGGTTTTGACCTGCAGGACATATTGAAATCACTAATTTGAACTAAGTTTAACTTTTGTAGTCTTATACTTCGAGGTGTCTTTCTTTCACAGTCTTTCACACTTCGCCCTATATTTTCTCACTCTGTTGTTTTTCTTATCCTCTTCAGGTGGCTCATGATGTGGATGGCTCAGGTAACTACCTCCTGCTAACGCACCGCCACGTTGCTCACTTGCACCCCTTCTCGTCCTACCTGTGTCACCAGCCATGCCCCGACCCCCCCAGCTGGGTTCTCTACCATGAATTCACCATCTCCCGCGACAACTGCATCCGCACTGCTTCTGAAGTTCACCCTCAGATGTGAGTGAAACCGTGAGATTGATTATGGATCATTTTAAGTGTGCAAGTTACTATTCAGTAGATTCTAAACAGCACCTGTTTGATGAAACAGTTTCTAAACAGATTAAAAACATTCATTTTGTTCAGTCTTTTTAGGATGACACAGAACTATTAATTTTGGCATTTGAGTTTGACATAGTTAAAAATTTTTGGTCAAATTTTCGACATTTGATTTTCTTAGTTTTAGTCAACAAATATTTTAGTCTCGTTTAGATCAGAGCCATTTTAGTCATATGTTTGTCTTGCATTTTAAGTTTTATGTCTTCTAAGCATTTTGAGGCTACAACTGTCTCAGTAATTGCTGTGTACTGTTACCGTGGTTACAGGTGTTGTAATTGTGCATAGCAGATTAGCGGAAAGGCACTGTTTATTTCTTCACACATGCAATGCCCATGCCATACAACAGACTGTCTCTCGTCAGTGAATCCAGTTGGCATTTTCTTGTTTAACAATTTTTAGTAATTAATTTTCCATTATATTTTCCATACAGTTATTAGCAGCATTTGAAAACAAAAAAAATACAAAGGCATAGGACAGCTGCATTATTTAAGTGATTACAGAATTGAGAGTACCCTCCCAAATTTCCCTTAAAACCCAACCCATCCCAACCCACCCCATCATCCCTACTTGTCCCCGTAAGTCCAGATCTACATAAGAATAATCGTCCATCAAAGTGTCTGTCCAACCATTACAGAAGTATAAATTGTATTATGCGATGTTCAAGGATAAATAAAAACATATTCAAAATACAAGTAAAATACACTAAAATAAATAAATACATAAAAAAGGGGAGAGAGGAAAAAATAATAATAACAATAATAAAATAAAATAAATAAATAAAAATAGAAAGGGGTTTCTACTGCTTCATTCTTAACATTGTTATTCAGTCATCCTTATTTAATGGTTCTTGCAAACTCTCGTAGTACTCTAAAAAGGGGGTCCAAATCTTTTTAAAGTTTTGCAATGAGCCTTTGAGGGTGTATCTAATCTTCTCAAATTGTAAAAAGTGCATCACATCTCTAATCCATCTTGTAAAGTTAGGAGGTGTCTTTTCCTTCCAGGAAAGAAGGATGAGACTGTCGCGATAACCGCAAAAATGAATCACCGCGGTGGTAAGAGGACGCCGCGGTGCATGGTGGACCACCGCCAGCACCGCACGTCAGCTGATGTACTAACAGTCCTCGCGCAAACAGCAGCACCACCACCGGCTAAAGCCTGCTGAAGCCACAAACAACCACCTTTGCACCTATACCCGAGAGAGTTCGAGCCGACACCGAGCTATCTCCAGACAAACCCCATCGACTCCAATGCAGACCCGCTCACATGGTGGCGAGACAACCAGAGCCGATTTGCTCTCCTCTCCGCCCACGCATCTGCGCAACGAGCGCACCATCGGAGAGCGTTTTCAGTGCCACTGGACATATTTTAATCCCCACTCCGAAGAAGTGTTATAAAATGGTCATGTCTTTTTATAACTATATATATACCTATATAATAATAATAATAATGATAATTCAATTCAATTCAATTCAATTTTATTTGTATAGCGCCAAATCACAACAACAGTTATCTCAAGGCACTTTACATACTGAGCAGGTTGAGAAACCCGACAACATATAGAGACCCAACAGTTCCCA
>JBBMOC010000694.1:0-22758 GCA_037975185.1 Centropyge bicolor
AAACTGAGGAAGCAATGTGCTGGGGATGTGGACAGAGAGGACATCGCAGCGGTGACTGCATTGTAAACCCGTGGCCTGGACCAGCCAGAGATTGGCACTAGGGATACCCAGAGGAGCTAGAGGGGGAGCATATGGCACCGGTCATATCCACACAGCCTCAAGACGAACCGACTGTTGTAGTAACAATACGTGAACAACAGCACACCTTTATGGTGGATACAGGAGCTACTTATTCATGCATTGGCAGTGACAGCTCCTCTCTTCCCCTCTCTGGCCAATCTATCAAGACCATAGGCTTCTCTGGAACCACCCAAGTAATTCCTTTAACTCGACCGGTGAAGTTGACAGTATCTGGCAGGGAGATCACAGCACCCCTGTTGTATTCGGAAAACACTCCTATTAATTTATTAGGACGCGACATCTTGTGCCTTTTAAAGGCTACTATCACGTGCACTAAAAAAGGCCTTAAAATGGAGTTTATAAAAGAAAACGGCTTTTCCATGATGTCTGTGCAAGAATTAACTAACAATGGCAGAAGTATCTCTGTACAGCCTACTGTATATTGGATTCAATGGCCTGCTAAATTAGAACTAGCATGTAAATGTGAAACATGGAAAGCGTGGATACAGGAAGAATTGCCTTCTGGCCAAGAGCCATGCCTGCCATTACATTGCACTCTAATGTATGATGAAAGCCAACAGCATACAGACTACAAGGAATGCTGGATTGAAATGATCGCCGGCAGAATATTCTCTGTAATATGTCAAGATCTATATGTTGGACCACAAGGAGCAGCTGCAGCAGTCGTACTGCCCCCACAACTTTTTCATTGGTTTCAAGTGACAGACTCTGCTCCTCATAAGATAAGATAAGATAAGATAAGATAAGCCTTTATTCGCCCCACAGTGGGGAAATTCACATGTTACAGCAGCACAGGGGATAGCAGCAGTTAAATATTAAGAACAAATAACAGTCTAAAAAAAAGGAGATATCCACAAGTTCGCATTACTTATTTACACTTTTGAGTATGGATATGAAATATAAAATCTGAAATATAAAAATATATGACCAGTAAAAATACACAATGGGCCTAAACTGAGGTAAGAAATGACCGCTTAAATACAGAATATTAAATATTAAGTACTAAATACAGAATATTGCACATTGACTTGGTCAAGTATTGCACAGTGAGTGGAAGTTACATAAAGAACAAGTATTGCACAAGTATACTGAGTGTACTGAAGAACAGTCCATGGTCTATTGGGAGCAGTGCTGGTTGTACAGTCTAACAGCTGCAGGAAGGAAAGACCTGCGATATCGCTCCTTCACACACTTTGGGTGAAGCAGTCTGTCGCTGAAGGAGCTCTCCAGGGCTGTTAAAGAGTCCTGCAGGGGGTGGGAGTCATTCTCCAACATGGATGACAGCTTAGCCATCATCCTCCTCTCTCCCACCACCTCCACTGGCTCCAGGGGGCAACCCAGCACAGAGCTGGCCTTCCTGATGATCTTGTCCAGTCTTTTCCTGTCCGCAGCCGAAATGCTGCTGCCCCAGCATATAACTCCATAGAAAAGGGCTGATGCAACAACAGTGTCATAGAAGGTCTTCAGGAGCGCCCCTTGCACTCCAAAAGACCTCAGTCTCCTGAGCAGATAGAGTCTGCTCTGACCCTTCCTATAAAGTGCAGCAGAGTAATCAGTCCAGTCCAGTCTGTTGTTGAGGTGAACATCCAGGTACTTATAAGATGGCACCATCTCAATGTCCATTCCCTGGATGTTCACTGGTGTTGGAGGGGAGTGAGTAGCCCTGCGGAAATCCACCACCAGTTCTTTGGTTTTCCCCGCGTTTATCTGGAGGCAGTTCCGCTGGCACCAGTAGATGAAGTCCTGTGTGAGTTCCCTGTATTCCCTGTCGTCCCCATCTGTGATGAGGCCGACGATGGCAGAGTCGCCAGGGAACTTCTGCAGGTGACATGTTGGTGTGTTGTGTGAAAAGTCTGCAGTGTAGAGGGTGAAAAGGAACGGAGCCAGGACCGTTCCCTGCGGGGCCCCCGTACTGCAGACAACCGTGTCAGACACACAGTCCCGTGTCCTCACATACTGTGGACGGTTGGTGAGGTAGTCCATAATCCAGGATGTGAGGTGCAGGCCCACCCCTGTGTTCTCCAGCTTGTCCCCCAGGAGTGCTGGCTGGATGGTGTTGAACGCACTGGAGAAATCAAAGAACATGATTCTCACAGTGCTCCCAGGTTTCTCCAGGTGAGAGAGGGCTCTGTGCTGGAGGAAGATGACGGCGTCATCCACCCCGATGCCAGGCTGGTAGGCGAACTGAAGTGGGTCCATCGATGAACCCACCAGGGGGCGGAGATGAGCAAGGACCAGCTGCTCCAGGGTCTTCATCAGGTGAGATGTTAGAGCCACCGGCCTGTAGCTGCTGAGGTCCTTGGGGTGCGGAGTCTTGGGGACAGGTACCACGCAGGATGTCTTCCACAGCTGTGGCACCCTTCCCAGCTTCAGGCTCAGGTTGAACATGTGCCCAACAACCCCGCACAGCTGGTCTGCGCAGGTCTTCAGGAGCCTGGAGCTGATGCCGTCCGGACCCGCCGCCTTCCTCGCCTTGATCTTTCGCAGTTAGCTTCTCACCTGGGATGTTGTGAGGGTCAGGTTGGAGCAGGGGGGCTGTGTGCTGGTGGGTGTGGGAGGGTGGGTTGAGCTGATGAGCTGAGCAGTGGGAGGTGGCTGTGAGCTGAGAGTCGCAGGAGGGGAGGCGGGGGTGGAGCAGTCCACTCGAGGTGTTGATGAGGGTGCTTGCAGCAGGGAGGGCTGGGCCGGGGGAAGGGCAGATGGCTGATCAAATCTATTGAAGAATGAGTTCAGCTCATTAGCCCACTTCAGGTCCCCCGCAGCCTGGGAGTCAGGCTCCTTGTGGCCAGAGATGGTTTTCAGGCCTCTCCAGACTCCGCTGATGTTCTTTTGCTGCAGCTGTTCCTCCATCTTCCTTCTGTAGCTGTTCTTCCCCTCCCTGATCTTCCTTCTCAGCTCCCTCTGCACAACCTTCAGCTCCTCTTTGTTTCCTGACTTAAAGACCCTCTTCTTCTCCTTAAGGAGAGCCTTAATGTCAGGATTAATCCAGGGTTTGTTGTTGGAAAAACACGGTACAGTCCTGGTGGGTACAGTGTTATCCACACAGAAGTTGATATAGTCCGTGATACAGTCAGTGAGACTGTTGATGTCATCCCCATGAGAGTCACAGAGTTCCTCCCACACCGTTGTGTTGAAGCAGTCCTTGAGAGCCTTGTCGGACCACCTCTTCACTGTGCGGGACACAGCTGGCTGCCTGTGTACCAGAGGTTTGTACACAGGCCGGAGATGAACCAGGTTGTGGTCTGATCTTCCCAGGGGAGGGAGGGGTGATGAGGTGTATGCCTCCTTGGTGTTGGCATAACACAGGTCCAGTATCTTATTGTCTCTGGTGCAGCAGGTGATGTATTGGGTGAAGGTGGGCAGTGTGGAGGATGGAGAGGCGTGGTTGAAGTCCCCAGAGAGGAGAAGGAGGGCCTGAGGATGTTGAGTCAGCAACCGGCCCGTGACAGAGTGGATGACGTCACAGGCCGCATCGGCGTTAGCAGAGGGGGGAATATACACAGCTATCGCGATAACATGCGAGAACTCCCGAGGCAGATAGTATGGCCTCATGCTAACGGCTAACAGTTCAATGTCCTTGTAGCAGAGTCGCTCCTTAATAGTGATGTGCCCAGAGTTACACCATCTATCATTCACAAACACTGCCAGCCCTCCTCCTTTCCTCTTACCGCTCTCTCTTGTCCGATCCGCCTGCATGAGGTTAAATCCGTCCAGTGTCACGATCGTGTCCGGGGTCCACGGGGTCAGCCATGTCTCCGCAAACACCATAATGCTGCACTCCCGGTACTCCCTCTGGTGTCGGGTCAGCGCTGCTAACTCGTCCATCTTGTTGGGGAGAGATCTCACATTCCCCATGGTGATGGACGGGAGGACCGGTCGGTATCTTCTCCTCCTGTTGCGGCGCTGGGCTCCGGCACGGCTCCCGCGTCTTCTCCTCTTTATCTCTCGGGAAACCTCGGGCCTCTCGTCCGGAAGCACAGCTGTGTTGCGGAGAGCCAACAGCTGATCCCGACTGTAAACAATAGGGCGGCCGGGGGCCCCAGACACGGAAGTAAACATTGTCGAAAAATGAATTTAAAATACTAACTCAAACACTGTCACAATGGTGGACGTGTTGAGCAGGGGGTTTAAAAACAAAAGCACGTGAAAAATATATTTAAATTTAAAGAAAAGACAGAAAAAAAGAGGAAAAAGCTTGGCAGTGAGCGAGAGCTGCTGTAACAGTCGACCACTAGAGCGGCGCCATCTTGCATCTTGTCACTCTCATGATAGCTGATGGCTATGAATTACACAATCTAGGACCTATGATGAAAGCAGCGCTGCAAGAAACAACATGGAAACCTACTCTGCATCCATCAGTGTGTATTTCCTCTGACGGACAATATCTGAGAATATCTCTGCGGACGTATGATGAAGGATCTGCAGTTCAAGTGCTGTTAAGTCAGAGGTCTCCTACTCAGTTGCCACTCTCTGCAGAACTTAGTGAGTTACTAGGTCAAATTCCACAGAGGCTATGGTCACAGCATAACACAGATATAGGGCTAGTTAAATCAGCACAGCCAGTTCAAATCAAAGTAAAGGAAGGCATTATTCTGCCATACAAAAAGCAATATTCATTAAAAGCTCATCAGATTGCCGGCATACATCCTACTATCAAGGGCTTGGTAGCAGCAGGCGTACTAAAACAAACTAGGAGTCCATGTAATACTCCAATCTTTCCAATTAAAAAACCAAACTCAGAAGAATATCGTTTAGTGCATGACTTACGTGCTATAAATTCCATCGTAGAGGCAGAAGTAAATATGGTCCCGGACCCTCACACTCTGCTCTCTAACATCCCACATGAGGCCTGCTGGTACACAGTCATTGATTTGTGTTCGGCCTTTTTCAGTGTGCCTCTGCACACAGACTCACAGTATCTCTTTGCTTTCACTTATCAAGGACAGCAGTACACTTACACACGCCTTGCTCAGGGTTATGTTGAGAATCCAACCATATTCAATAGAGTACTGTCTAATGATTTACAACACCTGGATGTAGACAGCACAGTCATACAGTATATGGATGATTTGTTAGTCTGCAGCACCACACAGACACAATGTACTCAAGACTCAGTCTCTGTCTTAAAGGCATTGGAAAAGGGGGGGCATGAAGTGAGTATAGAAAAACTGCAGTTTTGCCAGCCACAGGTGGAGAGGGAGAGGAGGGAGAGGACGCTGACGTTGACTGTTCGCCTCTTCTTCCTACCTGCTGTCTACCTGCTGTCTCCAAACGCCACAAATCCCACCCTCCACAACCAGATTCCGCTCCACAAAAACTTTTTCTCCCCTTTTCCCCCGGATTGTGTCACTGGCATCGCACAATCCCTTCGGGAATCGTCCTTGTGGTGACTTGCAAGCCTGGTCCCTCCTCAGCTGGACGGCGGCACTAGCTCGGTGCTAGCCCCTAGATCGACCTCGAGCTGGCTGTTGTGCCAATCTTCCTCCGCCTCGCCAATTCCCCCGGCGTCTGCATGTCATCTGCCCTCGAACGGATGTCTGCAAACGAGCTGCTTTCTCCGCGGAGGCTCCGGACCATCCTGGGTTGTGCGGCTGCCATCCATCTCCGCACGCCGGGATCCTGGCTGACGGCTGACTCCGACACTGCCGGCTACTCCACCGTCTTCTCCGCGCCATGTCGGAGCCCCCAACACACCAGCACGCTGTCTGATCAGCCCCAACTTCCTCACCGACCCCGCTACATCCATAGAGCATCTGGTCGCCGGTTTGTTTTGTCCAGACACGGCGATCATGTTGGCTGTCAGCAATCCATCGCATCCCTCTGGTCTGCTGGTCGCACCGTCGCACAGCAATGGCGTCATCAGAATGCCGCCACTCCAGTCGCAAAAGACTGGAGCGCGTATGGCCGGATCGCCAATAAACCCAGAGTGGATCACAGCGTCCTGCGCCCTCTCAACGGACCGGACTCCGCAAGCCACCCCACATCCACAGTGGAACTGCTAAACGCCCAGTCACTCAACAATAAAGCTGGACTTTTCTGCGACCATATCACAGACAAGGAAATTGACATTCTTTGTCTCACAGAGACTTGGCAACAGCCAGAGGTCTACTCTGCCCTCAATGAGGCCTGTCCTCCGGGGTACAGCTACCTCAGTAAGGCCCGGACCACTGGCCGGGGTGGCGGCCTCGCTGTTTTTCACCGCAGCACCATCCAGACCTCTCTACTGTCTGCCCCACATGTCAACACCTTTGAACATCTGGTTTTTAATTGCAAACACATCACATCACATCTCACCACTTCTGCAACCATAGCACTCATTTATCGCCCCCCCAAACCACATCCATCATTCCTCTCTGAAATTCATGATTTTCTCACCTCACTCTGCACCTGACACTCTAACATTCTGGTTTTGGGGGATTTCAACATCCACATGGACTCGCCCTCCTGCTGAATTCAAACAGGTTCTTGAGTGCCACAACCTCCATCAATCCGTTGTTGGACCCACCCACAGTAAGGGCCACACACTAGACCTGGTCATTACTGACTCCATCAACATCTCAGACCTCCAAGTCCAGGACATTGGCATCTCAGACCACTATGCAGTCACCTTCAAGACCCCTCTCCCCTCCCCCCTCCCAAAATCAACCCGCCTTATGACCTTCAGAAATCTCAAGAACATTGACTCCGCCTCCCTCAGTCAGCACCTCCAGCTCCTCTCTCCTCCAAGGTCTCTCCAAGGTCACCCCCTCCTCCACCCCCCCCCCCTCCTCTGTTACTCTATTGGATTCCTGCCTGGAGGAGATAAAGGCTTGGATGAGCGAGAACTTTCTGCAGCTGAACAGCTCCAAAACTGAGGCCATTCATATCGGCACCCCTAATCAGCTCCATTCCTCCCACATTTCGTCTGTTTCCTTCCTTGGCCACAACTTTTCCCTCTCCACCTCCGCGACTAATTTGGGAGTCAGGTTTGACCCCCATCTTAGCTTCGCTGATCACATCAACCATGTCTGCAAGACTTCCTTCTTTTACCTCCGGAACATTGCTAAACTCCGACCATCTCTCTCTTGTCCAGCTGCAGAGAGGCTCGTCCATGCCTTTGTCTCCTCCAGGCTAGACTACTGTAACGCACTCTTCATCGGGATCCCGGGTAAGAGCCTACAAAGGCTCCAATATGTCCAAAACAGCGCTGCCCGGGTCCTGATGAGAGTGCGTAAACATGAGCACATCACCCCCATCCTTCGCACTCTGCACTGGCTCCCCATTCACCTCCGCATCGAATTCAAAATCCTCCTTCACACCCATCACTGCCTACACGGTGCAGCCCCCACCTACCTCACTGATCTCCTCACCACACACACCTCAGTTAGAACCCGGTCAGGCCAACAGCACCGTCTGCGCCCGCCCAGGACTCGGCTGAAGACCATGGGCGACAGGGCCTTCGAGGCTGCTGCTCCCCGGCTGTGGAACGCCCTCCCCGATCACCTCAGGGTTCCACAGTCGGTGGATGCTTTTAAAAAAGGACTAAAAACCTTCCTTTTTCGTAAAGCCTATCCGGACTGTCTTAACTGATCCCGCCCTCTGACCCTCTTTACTGCTCTTATTGTTTCTATTGCTTTTATTTGCTGGATTTTATTGTCTAGATTTTATTGTCCATTTTATTGTATCACTGTTGCACTTTGAGATCTGTTTTTCAGATGTAAAGCGCATTATAAATAAAATTCATTATTATTATTATTAGAATATTTAGGCCAACAGCTGTGTGGCCGCAAGCGTGCTATTCCACCCTCACAAATCGAGACAGTGTCAAAGGCACCTAAACCACAAACAGTGGGAAAAATGTTATCTTTTTTGGGGATGGCTGGGTTCAGTCGGCCTTGGATCTGTGACTATGCTATCAAGACAGCTCCTTTGCGTGGCCTGGTTCGAGCTGCAGGGCAGACAAATGGCTCAGCTCAGCTGCAGTGGACTCCAGAAGCTGAGGGAGCATTTGCTCTCCTAAAACAGGATATGCAAACTGCTCCAGCATTAGGAAATCCTAACTATAATAACGTATTCCACTTATACGTTGCAGAGAAAGCAGGATATGCTTGTGCTTGTGTGACATCCAACAATCTTATATACGTCTCATCAGCTGCAATGAACCGGCAATGAAAGTTGCTCAACCTTGTTCTGCACAGTTGGCTGAGCTTAAAGCTTTGACTGCAGCATGCCGCTTAGCGACAGGTAAAACTTTAAATGTCTATACAGATTCACAATATGTATATGCTGTGTGTCATATTCATGGCATTATTTGGAAACAGAGAGGCTTTCTGAGAGCAGATGGCTCACCAGTAACCCACGGACCAGTCATCACTGAATTATTAGAGGCAATACATTATCCATCAGCCCTGGCCATCATTAAGTGTGCTGCTCACCAGTCAACTGACTCATTGATTGCCAAAGGTAACAATCTGGCTGACGAGGTGGCTAAACGCGCAGCCACATCCACCTGTATGGGACCATTGTTGGTAGCTGAAGATTGTGAGCCATTAACAAATCTTGTCTCTCTCATACAGGTGCAATATAGAGAGAGCACCTTTGCAAAATCTGTATGGCTGAAAAGGGGAGCTATTAAAATCGCAGCAGAGGGACCACAGCAGGGCTTATGGAGAAGTGTACACGGACACTTTGTCCTCCAATCATCTTTAATTAAGGTTGCCATTCTTAGTGCGCATGGTCCAGACCATTGCGCAAGGGGGGAGGTGCTTAGACGACTTCAAGCAGTCTGATGGTCATCATTTTTAGCAGCTACAGTTGACCGAACATTGAGTGAATGTGAGATTTGTGCACAACACAACATCAGGAAGTCATTCACAGCACCATTAGCACACATTCCACCTCCAGAAGGTCCTTTTTGACATCTTGTAATGGACTATATAGACATGACTCGACGAATACGAGGACTCCGATACATCTTGGTGATAGTTGACAGATTCAGCAGATGGGTAGAAGCAGTTCCAACCAAGGGTCCAGACAGCAGGGCAGCAGCTAAGTTCTTATGCAAAGAAGTTTTTCCAAGGTTTGGCTTGCCAGATACTCTTAGCTCTGACAATGGGGCCACATTTGTGGCTGAGACGATGAAGATAGCTTTAAAGATGTTGGGCATAAAGCAGAAGTTCGGGTGTGTTTAACATCCACAGTCACAGGGTGCAGTAGAGAGAACCAATGGCTCATTGAAAGCTAAGCTTGCAAAGATTGTCAAAGATAGAATAAATTGGGTAGATGCATTAAATCAAATCAAATCAAATCAAATTTATTTATATAGCCATTTACAATTACCAAACGGTACCCAAAGTGCTTTACAAGTGTACCATAGAGCAATACATAAAAACAGTACATAAAAGCAGTACATAGAAATAATACATACAAAATGGATAAAAAACAATACATAAAAACAACGGAAAGTGCCACCGTGCTGCAGGTTATCAGAAGCCTTCCGAAAGGATGGAATAAAAAAAAATAAAAATAAAAAAATAAAAGCAGGCAAACAAGACCACCCTAGACAGAATTAAAAGCCGCTCTAAAAAGGTGGGTCTTTTGCTTCGATTTAAAAAGGCCAAGATCAGTAGTGGTGCGAATGTCGGAGGGCAGTTTGTTCCACAGCCTGGGACCAGCGACAACAAAAGAGCGATCACCCCACTGTTTGTATCTTGACCTTGGAACTGCTAAAAGAAGCTGACCCGAGGAGCGCAAGGCCCTACCATGATCACGAATAGTTAAAATCTCAGACAGATAAGAGGGAGCCAGGCCATTAATTGCTTTAAAAACAAACAACAGGATTTTAAAATCAATTCGAAAACGAACTGGAAGCCAATGGAGTGATGACAACACAGGGGTGATGTGTTCATGTCTGGACGTGCTCGTTAAAAATCGGGCAGCAGCATTCTGCACAAGTTGAAGACGTGAAATTGAGGACTGGCTGAGACCAACGTGAAAGGCGTTACAATAGTCCAATCTGGAGCTAATGAATGCATGTATTGCCTTCTCAAGGTCCTGTCGGCTAAGGAACGGCTTCACTTTGGCCAGGAGGCGGAGCTGAAAGAAGCTCGTTTTCACAACAGAACTAATCTGCTTATCAAATTTAAGCCCACTGTCAAACATTACCCCAAGATTTTTTACAAGTGGTTTGAAAAAGGGGGCCAGAGTTTGTGTTAAAAGCATTCGACATAGTAGATGTGCCAAATAAGATACATTCTGTTTTGTTGTCATTTAGGTGTAGAAAATTGCGTGCCAACCACTGCTTTACATCAGTAATGCAGTCCAGTAGTTTAGTGAGAGCAGTTCTTTCATTGGGTCTCATTGGCAAATATATCTGTAGGTCATCAGCATAAAAATGAAAAGACAGTTTATGTTTTCTTATAATTGATCCCAGAGGTAACATATACAGTGAAAACAGAATAGGGCCAAGAATGGACCCCTGTGGTACCCCGCAAGGGAGGGATGCATGTGAGGAGCATAGGTCACCAATCATAACAGCGAAGGTCCTATTTGCCAGGTATGATCTAAACCATTGGAGAGCGGTGCCACGGATGCCAACATACTGCTCTAGGCGAGATACAAGGACTGCATGGTCAACTGTATCAAAGGCCGCCGTGAGGTCAAGCAGCACCAGCACTGCGGGATTCCCAGCATCCACAAATGAGGCAATGTCATTGTGCACCCTTAGCAGTGCTGATTCAGTGCTATGTCGGGATCTAAAACCAGACTGGAATTTGTCAATGACTGAATTTTCCTCTAAAAATGTCTGCAATTGAATAAAAACAACTTTTTCTAAAACCTTAGACAAAAAAGACAGATGGGAGACAGGCCTAAAATTGGACAGCACAGAGGGGTCAAGGTGCGGTTTTTTAAGGAGGGGCCTGACTACAGCATGTTTGAAGGCAGCTGGGACAGACCCAGAACTAAGACAGGTGTTTATAAAAACAAGCAGACTTGACCCAACGGAATTAAAAACCTTCTTTAAAAATTTGGTCGGAATGATGTCTAAGGGACATTTAGTGGGTTTCATGCCACTAACTACCTTAGTGAGAAGCGGCAAAGAAATAGTCTCAAACCGTTCAAGAACAGCAGGTTATGTAGGAGGAGCACACAAATCATCAGGGGACATGTCCGTGTTGCTGATATTCTACTTGACTGATGCCACTTTGTCAATAAAAAAAGAGAGAAACTCTTCACAGCTTGCGATGGAGGCATCAGACAAGACAGTGGGGGCGTGGGTTGATAACAGAGTCAATGGTGTTAAACAACAGTCTAGGATGGTGGGAGCTGTTGGCTATAATGGAGGACAGGTATTTGGACTTAGCCTCCTTGAGAGAACTCTGGTAGGCAGCCAAACTGTCCCTTAACCAGCCTAGGGATACATGCAGTTTGTCCTTTTTCCACCGCCGTTCAGCCTGTCTGCATTGCTGTCTAAGGAGACGTGTGTGATCGTTCAGCCAGGGATCAGTCTTGATTTTGGTGGATTTTTGGCGAAAAGGGGCAACAGAGTCCAGAATTGTAGAACATGTGGAGTGGAATGTGGAGAGTAGGTTATCAGGGCAAAGGGGAGGAGCCAGACCATTGCCTGCGTGCAGATGAGAGTCCATGAAGGCAACAGCAAAGTCTCCAGCCGTTGATGGAGTGAAGATACGGCGTCTGCGGGCTGGAGAAAGAGGCTTATTGGTAGGTGGGGGGGGGGCAGCAAAGTCAAAAACAATGGGGAGGTGATCCGAAATAGCCAGGTCCACTATTTCTCTAATAGAGACTGAGAACCCATGCGAGATGACCAAATCGAGAGTGTGCCCATGCTCATGTGTTGGTGCATTAACAGACTGAGTGAGACCAAAGGAGTCCAAGAGGCCTTTAAACTCATTAGGCAGTTGATTTGTTTCACAGCAAACATGAATATTAAAGTCTCCGCAAATCAATAATTTATCAAACTTGGAGATAAAATCGGACAAGAACTCAGAGAACTCTTGAATAAAATCCTTATTAAATTTGGGAGGGCGATAGACTGTAGCACACAGCACAGGGCAGGTGAAGTCAATCACAAACAGCTGCAGCTCGAAGCTGGAATAATTATTAGGGTTTATCATTCGGCATCTGTAGCTGTCCTTGAATATAGCAGCAAGACCGCCCCCCCGACCGGCAACTCGCGGGGTGTTGAAGAAGGAACAGCCCAGAGGGAGGAGCTCCGAGAAGGCGCTGTTGTCTCCTGGTTTCAACCAGGTTTCTGTCAGCAGGAGGAAATCCAGTTCATGTGTTTTAAAAAAGTCATTCAGGATAAATGTCTTATTCGGGAGTGATCTGGAATTTATCAGCGCCAAGTGAGCTGAACATCGGCCAGTCTGAAGTGAGGAGCGGGTGAGCGAGCGAAGATTCTCCGGCACACAGGCCTGCTGAGAGATCCGGACTCCAACAGTAACACACACAGCAGAGGGAGACGGCCAGCCACACACAGGGGCGCCATCTTGGTGTTTCTCGCAAATGGATCAATTATAAGCAACTCCACTGGCATTACCACTGGCTTTAATGATGATGCGCACGCAAACTAACCGACTAACGCATCTAATGCCGCATGAAGCTCTCACAGGGAGACCGATGCCGGTCCCCTACTATAGAGGACCATATACAGGTCCACCACTTGAACAGTGTGAGCAAGAACTAACAAATTATCTGCGCCATTTAATGCAAATCCATAAAGTTGTGTTTCAACAGATAAAAGCTGTGGCAGAGGATAAGAACGCGGACATCCAGCCAGAGCAAAGGAGCATCGAGCCTGGAGATTGGGTCTACGTGAAGGTCTTCAAACGAAAGTGGGACCAACCAAGGCATGAAGGACCCTTCAAGGTTATCCTAGCTACCCCAACTGCATTGAAAGTAGAGGGTAAGAGAGTTTGGTTTCATCTGAACCATTGCTGCAGAGCTAGAACTCCAGACGCTCCATCTGAAAGGGATGGCCACGCCGCCCTGCAGGGATCAGACAGCGACAGGGATACTTCTCAGCCAGCAGGCAGACAATCTCCAGAGCCCCAAAAAGAAAGGCGATCAAAAAGACTAATCGAAAGAAGAAGAAGGGAAAGAGAAGTAGAGACTCAGCAAGTAGTGGCTCATTGCCACCTAGACAGAATCCAGAAGACAGTGTAGGAGAGGAAGATGGAGAAGCTGCCCGACGTAGCACAGCAGGAGAAATTGGAGGCAGCTCTGGACTATCCCCAGGGCCAGATGAGGGAACATCAGCTGGGACACCCCCGGCAGCAACACTTCCTCCAGAAGCTGACACACTTGGCGAATCTGATTTGGTTACACACCAACTGCGCAGGCCTGAGACAGAATAGATGGAAGGTTTTGATTATGATGAGCTTAGGGATAGGTCTCATAGTCCTTATGCTAGACCCTAAGACAAAAGCTAAAACAGAGCACAAACAAATTATTGAATGTGCTCTGGCAGCCAGTTCAGTAACAGCTGCTCAAGAACAGATACCCCCTGACAAAGTAATCTCACTCACATACATCAGATCAACCCAGCACAATCTGACACTTCTGTTAGGACCAGAGCGCAACAACACACGTTTTCGTGTGATTCATGAACAATGCCTGACTGAAGGGGTGGTGTTGGTAAGGGTAAAATGCTCTCGAAATCAAAGCACAGAGATTGATCTGCAGCAAACCATGACGGCTGAAGAAGCGAGCAAATTGATCCAAAAGTACGGAAAAAGACGCAAAGCTAGAAGTGTAAGCAAAGACAGAATATTTGGGTGGGAGGATAATTTGTTCTATCAATGGGTAATGTTCTCTGCCAGACAAGTTAGCCAACAAGCATGTGTTGCGTGTTATAACCCAGAAGGCCTGCCAGAAATAAAGCCTATTCCAGGGATGAATAAAGACAAGTTTTTTGATAAAACCTCCTGTTTTGCCTATTGTGCAATGGTCATGGCCAGTTGGGAAAGTAACACCAATGCAACATGGACAAAGGACACCACAGTTTGTCCTGAGCAGTTGAATAATGAACTGGAGTCATGGGTGCCACCACTCACTAAATTGCCAAAAGGCATTGTGCATCCCTTTTGTATAGTGAGAGGAAAGGAGTTCATTAATGAAATTGCTATACTTAACCGCCGAATGAGAGTAAAGGTTGGGGTCTCATATTTAAAGCCACGCCTCAACAAAGTAGGAATGGTAGCAAATGTAACCTCACCAATAGGCCTAATGATTGATCACAGATATCTGCGCCTTCCGCCGGGGGCTTATAATCAAGGCCATCCCTTACCTTTCTCAGTACTTCGCACCACAAGCAAAGCAAAAATGCAGTGTAATCAATTGGTAATGGATGGCCCCACAACCCTGAGTATAATACACAATGATACGTTCTATTCGAATTTTGCACTCCCGTCATTGGCTAATGGCACACGACCTCTGGCAAACGTATTCTGGCTATGTGATGATGATCAACCAGTAAATGTAACTTTGCCAAAAGACTGGACTGGAATATGTGCTCCAGTCATGCTAACAGGACAGATTGTCATATTTGAAAATCAGGTAAATCGCCCTAAATCTAAATTCAGAGGCCGCCGAGATACATCCAAATTGTGGGAGGCTTACAAGAAAATATATGTATCATGGAACCAAGAACCTGTTGGGGTACCGGAAGAACACTTGGCTATAGGGGAAGATTGGATAAAGGCTGGGCAAGGCACGGGATGGATACCCCTGGCTGGCTCTACCATAAATGCACAATATATAGCAAGAAATAGCCGGTGGATAAATTTCTTATGGTACAACCAACAGCGTTTTATTAACTGGACAATATCAGCCAATGAAGGGATTAGTTTGCAACTGCATGCCACTACCAAAATGTCCTTACAAAATAGATTCGTCATTGATAGACTGGTGGCAGAAGAGATGGGTGCCTGTAGCTATTTTGGAGATGATTGTTGCACAGTAATAGCAACAGTAACAGGTGAAGACGGGAACCTTACAAAAATATTAAACAGCTTAAAAGCTTTGAGAGATGAGCATGTACACAGTTCAAATTGGAACACAAAGAGCCAGACTCTTTCTCGAATTGTGGATTGGCTGAATAACCTGTCTTGGCGTAAGATCCTGCAGATTATAGGAATGGTTTTAGGAGGATTTCTATTGATTGTGGCATTGCTTATATGTTGTATCTTGCCTCTCACTTCACTGATGGTAAGGAAAGCAACTGAGTCTTTGACTGTGCAGCTTCCTCTCTTAATCCCAGCAGATGTTGACATGGAAGGCGCCTACAAGCTTTCAAGCATTACAGATACTGATATGGAACACACCTATGCAAACATGACGCCTCCAGATGTGATAAACTTTTAAAAAATAAATAAATAAAAATGGACAAACGCAGACAACGAAGAAGCAAACCCAAACATTTAAGATCACACGAATATCAGAAAAATTTGCCAATAATCCTGAATGATGCTCTCTGTAATGCAATTGAAAACTTACATGCAATTTTTTAATGACTCTGTGCATTCGAGGGATTTCCCTTTGCCTTCACCACCCTATGAAGTCCAAATTGAATCAATAATTGATAAAGCCTGGTCCGAACAGACTTATGCCCTAAGTCAAGACATCACAGCCGTGTGTGCTAGGATTACTTTAAAGTATCATTATGACTTAGGAACCCCAAGAAGAGACAGCCAGCAATCATACTACAGTGTGCCACTTAAGACTACTCATACATTCTACATGATTTCATTGTATTATGGGCCACAATTTGACTTATTATTCACCACACATGGTTTCTTCGCAAGATTTGGCAGGGAAGGAATAAGAGCAAAGTCAGAAACTTATAGGAAACAGTACGAGCAAGACAGGGATGATCCACAGTATTTTCTTTGGAAGGGTCAGCTATATCTCAGAGATCCAGATAGGCGTTAGAATGGAAAGTATTAATCTCTCTGTGTCTCTTCACTAAGAAGTGCCATGGCTGGTCACTCAGGAACTTCTTGGCTGCCTGACCTGTATCAACTAGAGGTTCCCTCTCTCACTTATCCTGGTAACCATGGGGTCGTGAATCCTCCTCCGTTCCTTGGCCGGCAAGAGCAGATGGCGGCTGCGGGTCCTGCTCAACCGATTGGCTTTCATCATCTCACCGGTCCCTCTGCATCTTCTACTATGGATTCCAGTCCTGCCCAGCTCCGGCTCACTCAAGAGAGGCCGACATGACAGTACGTCCATCTACACCTCTGATCCCACCTGCTGAATGAACGGCAGCCCAAGTTCAACCTATGCCTCCTCTGGCTGATACACCTGCTATGGAGGGGCAAAATCTGGAGGCCCTGGCATCCCAGCCTTTACCCCAATTCCTGCTTCTCCTCTCCCGATCGACTCCTGGAGAGGTTACAAAGCTTCGTTGCCTACGCCGCACTATGTAAACACGAAAAGTTGTACAACGCCGCCACCAAGTCCTCGAGCAATACAAGGTCGACAGGAGACAGCGGATTCTGGAGAAGCTGGAATGGATTCGCAAGCTGCAGCTGTGGGACCGTGAGAGGCGCCGCCTGATGTGGGAGCGTGACGACCTCATGCAATCCAGAGACCAGCATTATTAGCTCACCATCCACCTGGAGGCTTCCCTTTGGAATAAGGACAACATCATCACTGATACGGCCCGTCAGTTCGCCATCAAGAAGAATGTCATAAACATGCTGATGACATCTCCAGTGCAGCCAGCACCACCAGTCTGGCCAGCACCACCAACTTGGTCAGCACTTCTTGAGCAGCCAGCACCACATGAGACACCTGCATCTCCTGATCAGCCTGCACCATCTGTTGATCCTCCTGGCGGTCTTTCCCATTCCCTCCGACAACGACGGCAATGACGGACAATAAACTTGGACACTGACTTTGCATGCATTTGTTTTCACATATATTACACATACATATACATATTTACTCATTTACTTATTCACTCATTTACTCTGCATTCACATCATATATTTGCTATGCACTTGCATTATATTTACTCTGCCTTCACTTGTGTTCTAAGCATGCCAGTATTTTGTAGTATTTGTAGTACTTTGTTGCTGAAAGTATTTTGTGTTTCATGTTTTCATAACATATTTTCTCCTTGTTCAGGCATGTTTCGAATCCCTGTTAATAGTAGCACGGTGCAACCATTGGGCCTGACGGATCCTGGGTCACAGCCGACTCTTTTGGTCGCATTTCAGTTTGCTGTGACTCTAGAGTCACAAAGGGGGGAAATGTAGTGTAATTTTTCTGAAAAGCGACCGATTTCATGATTAAAGCTACATTTACTCTAATCAATATGTTATGAATTAACTGTGCTTATGGCTACAATATGCAATAAAGGTGTGTTGGAACATATATCTTTGAATTTAAAAGTATTAGAAGGTAAACTAGACTTGTAGGTTGTGCTATATTCTATGACTAATGTTTTTTTCAGAATCAAGGGATCACTAAGGTGACTGGATCAATTAGCAACTGAAATGTGAATAAGAGGGAACATATACTGGAATGAATTTTGCGTGACAAATATAATCTTGTGTGTGTTTGAAATCACTCATAGTGTAGTTAGTGTGAGCACAGGCATATTTACTCAAAATTGAAATAATCCTTTTATTATTTTGGAAAATGGAACAAGTAATGGTAAGAAAATAAAAGTGCGTAGCAGTAAGACAAGCAAAAAATAGAAAACCCCTAATGGAAAATTACCAGAACTCCAGCAAGAACGAAGACAATCCTCTATATGAATATTAAAAAATGCTGATTAATTGTGTAAGGTAACAAACCAATGAATTGAAAGGTGATATGATAATGTGAAGTGTCTTATCCTATGAAATATCTAGAGGTCTGTTCAAAGGCGTGAAAATTTAGGGGTATAAAACCTGTTGCACAGGCTGTTTTGCCTCAGTGCTCTTCGGATGTGACCTGTATTCATTTTTGAACAGCGCTCCTTTATGCCGGCATAAAGTCTTCATTGCTCCAAAAGTTCTGTCTCCTGTGGATTTATTTTTTATCACCAAAGTGGATTTCTGGACTAAACACCAAAGATAAGGATAAGAAACACAACATTGGCTGAAAAAAGCCGCTGAAAAAAGCCGCTTTATTCGAAATAATCAAACTAGCTACGGCTAACCAGCTAGGTTAAATGCTAAATATCGTTGCTAGCCGGCTAACCCCACGACGATCTCTTTCCCAAACTCAGTGACTAGAATTAGCCGGGGTGACGCCCTTTAGACCGTCAGTGGCTAGTTGTCAATCAAAGTGGCGCCACTTGGATTGACAGCTATGAATTGTGCATAATGATGTGTGCTGTATATTTTAAACGAACGCTTTATAAAAAAATTCACCCCCCCCTAGAGTTGTCATGGAGTAGAAAAACAGCTTATGAGACTAGAGCCATGTTTTGAACCAGGCTGTAAATATGTTTTTTTCTGTCGTAAAATCGGACATTTTAACATGGGGCTCAAATGTAATTGACTCACTTCTGCGGCCTGCTCTAGTGGTTATTCGAGGAACTGCAGCTTTTTTGCACTTCATTTCTCAGCGCCGGAGGTTGCCGCTTGGGTAGAATAAACGTTAAAATAATATAAAAAAACAGGACAAAACCAAAAAAAACAGTGCTGAGGAGCAACTGGAGTAGCTGCCATCACCTACAGCACCATCTTGAATTACCTTGCCTTACCTGTATCAGTTCCATCAACATGTTCTTGATGCGCTGACCCATTGCTCCTCCCTTTGCACTGAACAGCTGCAGGAACTTTGGAGTGTACCTGTCCAGCTGGGACATAAACGTTGACTCTAGTGGAACTACAGTGCACCTACGAAACTCCTCATTTATCTGAAAGACAGCAAATGTTGGGGACTTTCAGGAGGTGTAAACACAGCATTGGCATTTTATGCAAGTATTATTATTTTTAATAAATGTAGGTTCAGGAACACTTAAAATGAGAAATGATTTACTTGGAATGGTTCAAAGAGGGCAGGCCACCTTTCTTTAAATTCTGCCACTCCTGGGGACTGCACAACCACTTCCATTCTTCTGTAGCTGTATGTTTTGGCCATCATGTAGTTTATGTTGTTGACATTGTCCTTTTTCTTGCTGGCTTCAATGAGATCAAGTCTCACATTCTCAAGGGTATCGTCAGTTTCACCAGCTGGGTGTGAAGGAAGAAAATTGACTTCTGCCTTCTTTGCTTTCTTGATGTTTTGGGTTAGGGTTAGGGGTTCCTATCAGGACTTCAGGGCTTGCCAGTGCTTTATGTTTTGTCCAGTAGTTTCCACATTTGTACTTAAGGCTTTGCTGCCACCCATAAATTCCACTAAAAGAGCCTGGCTCCTTTAGGCATGGATGCTTATCCACTAGCACTTGTGCTACAGCACACCTCTGAGCATCATTAGGGTAGGCCGTGTAAGAAAACATTGCCTCTACCAGCCGTTCCAGGATGTCCGATTTTATACTTGGTGATGTCAGTGTGGTTCCATCTCTTAAATAAGTCTCATTGCCTTGCCTCAAAGCCAGCTCAGTGTTGTATGAGAAAGTTGGAATTGGAAATGCAGGAGACCATGGGTTCTTCTCCTCAGTGACACGGGGGCTGAGAATGATGGCATTGTCAGAGTCCACAGACAGAGAAGCACAATCAGAAAGAGAGGACACATCTGATGCATTAGGGGTGCTTTCCTCAGGAACAATGGTCAGTGTTAGCTCAAGCGGTGTATACACTACTTTAAGTGTATCTTTATCTTTCAGTTCACTTGTAGAACTAAGGGTGAAGAAGTCATCAAAGTCTTTGTCTTTGTACTGAAGACTTATTTCTGGGTGGATGGAAAACTGTTCTTTTACAGCTGCAACTAATTCATCTACAGATGAGGGAATGCCACTGTTGAGAGTAAGTTTCTTGACTTCATGATTGATGATGACCTGAAATCTCAGTCTGTTCCATACCTAGGAGGGCAGGAGAAGCAGAGATCATACTGTGATTCTCAGCACTTCAGGCAGATGTGGCGTTTCAATGTCACCATCCACTTTCCTGTAACAATATAGGCTGACAGAAAATAAACAGCGCTAAGGTTTTGTTGTTCAACAAGAGTTATATGGTGTGTCTTCTCCAGATAATACCCACGGTAGTGCTCATCATACCAGGAGATCAGTGTTTTAATGATAAAATGCACCTCTTTCCCAATAAGTGCAATTTCAATGATCTCAGCAAAATCTGGAAGACCTGCAGTGGAACCATGGACCACGATCATGCCTTTTGAGTACCTTGTTCCGTGGCAGGTGACTGTGTCAGCCAGCTGTACTTGAGACTGACAAGGAAATAGACGCCTAAATGATTCCTGAACATTTACATGCAGGACATCTACTGATACTGATGTCACTCTTACAACACTCAGATTAGGCACTACGGTGGAATGCAGGTGGTGGCTGATCATAAGTTGATGTTTTGAAGCCAGAGATAGTATAATGTTCTTAAAGTTGCCAGTATGCCTCACAATCCGACTGTGTTTTCCTTCGAATCTCATTGTCCAGAAAGCAATAATTGTCCCAAAGGCTTTAATTAATGCAGGATAGTGTTCTAGAAAGTGATGCTTTGGTATCAAAACTTCATTAGGAAACACTTCTTGAAATCTGTGTCGAGATTTTTGAGTCAGGATAGCAGACGCTTTCTTCATTGTGGACTGGGGCGACAACAAGTTCAACAATCACTTTTAAAGACATCAGCAGAAGCCAAGCTGGATCACTCAAAGGTATTCTGTGGCTAATAATGAATGGCAGCAGTCTAATAAGGGCCCAATTTTCATGCGTGTTTCCTCCTATTTTCTTTTTTGAGGAGAAGGTTGCTGGCACTGGCTGAGGACAGTCAGTTTTGTCTGCCCATTTATAAGGAAACTGTGTGATGGCACTGTTAAGTTCACTGAAAGTGAAATATTTCTTTGAAATAAATACACTGAAGCAGAGTCCTAACTCTAAGGGAACAATGCCTTCAAAAATGTCATGTAGTAAGTCTGGTGGTAGCCAGAGACACAGTGGAAGTAGCTCAAATGTTCAGTCAATGGGTAATTCTTTTTCACACCGTAACTGTGTGTCAGAGTAGGGTTCTCTTTAACAGTCAACAAATGAATGGCATGGTCCTCTTTGATGCGAGCAGGAAAGGCATCCAACCTCACTTCCTTTGTTTGAAAGTCTGATCGCTCACCAAGACAAAATCTACAAATGTAGTGTCCAGAGAAATTTTCCGCAAGTCCAAATATTGAGTGTGCCCCAAGATTATCTGCAACTACACAAAAAACACTGCCTTTCACTTTTTTGCCAATCGAGGAAATGTATATGCCATCACGTTCCAAGATAGCAATGTCTTTTAACAGAGGGGCAAGCCCTTCAGCATAACCAAATCTTTTGATGTCAACTGCTTTACATAAAAGTGCCAGGTATACAGAGTTGAGAGTGGACCGAGAAGCATGGGGGATGTTGCCAAAAACCCAATAGACTGCTCTTACTTTATACTTTTTTCTTGATGTTCCCAGCGGGTTACAAATCTCAAAGTCATCCAAATACAGTACAAGAGGTATTCTTATTTTTCCGGAATAAAATGAATTTTCTTTGTAGACTGTACCATCAACGTATGATCTATATTCTGCAGATGATGACTCGACCTGTTCTTTAGTTAGTGCTTTTTCTCTCAAAATGTCTTTATGCAAAATCTGAACCAAAGACTGAAGAATGGGGACATACTGGAAACTTCTCTTCTCATTTGGTTCAAGGATGTATTCAACAGGCTCAACAACTTCAAATTTTTCTTTATAATACTTATGTCTCCTGAATGATGATGAAAGAGGACCACTGGCTCCAAGTGCTTTGCTTAGAGGGTTGGATTTGCACACTTCCTCCACAAGAGATGTAATAAATGTGTTATCAATAGTTTGTTTTTAAATGAGAAATGAGAAACAACAATATCTCTAATTGCAGCCACTGGTGTAGAACTTGCTATCAAGTAAAGATCATCTACCAATTCATTGATGCATCGAACTGACACATTATGAACACTTTCTAATTTCAACAGGAGAGATGCTATGTATTCTACATACACATAACTTCCATCTTCCTCTTCATACTGTTCATTTGAGGTAGTTACTTCATAATTATCATCATTGCCATCAGAATCCTCTTCAGAAGGTTCCAAATTAAGTGGATTGTTTGACTCTGCTAGCTGTCTTTGATTAGTGATCCCTGGTTTGAAATCCTGTCAAGAATGAGGGTTGTGCTTTCTGTGTTTGTGTGTTGCAAAGGTCGAATAAACATTAGTTTGATGATCACAGCCTGCAAAGACGCACTTTACGGTCTCATTATTCTTGAGATGATGATGTATATGTTCAAAAAAATCCTTTTCACTCGGAAATCCAGGTCTTTGACACACTAGGCAGGTGAACAAAAGAGTTGCTTGTGTTGAGACAAGTGCATTTACTTCTGGATGATACCTTGACAAGTGACAGCGGAGAGAACTCCAGTGTTTAAAAGAGCATGGACAGCCTATGTGTATACAAGGCAAGGCATGGCTTTGTCCATAGGTTCCATGATGCAGTCTGTAATGCTTTAAAATATCA
>JBBMOC010000696.1:0-22714 GCA_037975185.1 Centropyge bicolor
GTATGTAGTGTTTCCCTGACTGTGACAACCAAAATGTGCTGAGGAACTGATCGGAGAAGGCCGTCGATGAACGACAGACTTATTCACACACAATACAAAACCGCTGCTGTAAAATGGCCTGGTATCAAATCCAGAATCAGGTAGAGAAAGATGGTCAACATGGAACATGAAACAGAGGTGAAATGTGATGACGAATATTCTGGCACGATGAACACTGAATAATCTTCAGCAGTTATTTTCACTTACATCTTGAAATACTGCATTTTAAAAATGAGAAGTGAGTCATGAGAGAGGGAGCTGCATCCAAAACGTTTAAACTGTGTATCATCAGGATTGGCAACAAATCAAAAACAAGTCAAATCAATTGGATTAAAAACACTAGTGAAACCACTGCTGGGTATATATAACTGCCATTCTTAAACTGGTGAGATAAAAACAATCCTAGTTCTGTCACAGTTCCATTTCAGTGGCTGCCTCTTGTAAAGGACAGGAAGGGTGGGGCCGAGGGCTACTGGGCTGAGTCTGTGCACCGAAAGAGAAACACTCGGCTCACAAAGACCAAAGTAATTCAATAATCTTCTCAAAATCAAACTTTATTGTTGGCAGATCTCCAATGGTTGATAAAGTGGTACACACCAGAGTTCAACAAGTGTGTGACCTTACAAATCTATCATATCCAAACTGCTAATGACCAACTGGACCCGAACACCTGGTAAACACAGAGTGGTCACATGACCACACCTCACAATGGCACCATCAAAAACAATATCTATCCATGCAGCACTCACTGAATTAAGGCCCCGATAAACCGGGTGATGACAGCCATCTTAAAGGTCCATCACAGGTCCAATTGTGTGACATGGTATCAAAAGTTCTTGGCTGCAGTCTGTGATATCAATTTGGAGGCATGTCAGAGTGTGTGATGAAGATATATGCAAATCACATGATGTTGTTAATATACAGCTTCAGGTTCAAAGCTGCCAATGATTGACAGGGTGCAAAGAAACGCAGTGATGTGCCAACAATGGTAAAGAAGGAAAAACAGTGAAAAAGAGAGAGAGAGTGCTTTATGAGGAAGGAAATGTCCTCTGCACAAATACAAAAACACAACTTCTGTTTGTTTAACTTGACTCCAATGAGCAAAGATTTCACATGTCCCTCACAACTGGCAACTTTCATTGGAAAAATGTCCTTGCTGTTACGTAAAAAAAAAAACACCGACAGTGTCCTTCAGGGAGAGAAGGCTGCTATAGGACAGGTCCTGTCAGTCTGTCACACTCTACTCACTTTGAGACTGTGATGGACGCAGCCCCAGAGATGGCATGTGGGAGTGGATCTGTATGGTTTTCAATGCAACTCCCCTGACCTCCACACTCACTGTTCATTTTTCCATGTTAATCCACTCACTGTCTGCTTGTCGTCTTGCTTTACACTAATTAAGTTTTGATTACATTTCTCTGCACAGACCACACGTGTGCACTCGTTACAACACGTCCTGTTACAAGTTTGGAGACAAATATGCAAATTCAAAAATGAAAATGACACTGACATGTTAATGCAGCTGAACATTATTAAAATTAATTTGTGAATACAACATTTTAGGAAAACCAACTTTAGGTGCCACATCATTTCACTACGCATTTTAAACACATGCAGAGACAAAGAAAAAAAATATTGCCTGTGGCATCGGCATCATTTAAACCGCAAATCCTACATTTTATTCTAAATTGTCAAAATGAAAAATTCACAGTATAATCTCCAAAACAGAGTTACCTGCAAGAGATGATCATTTTTTAAGAAAGCACCCAACATTTCTGCCATAAAAATCAAAGAACACTTGATCCAAATTAGTCTTCTAAAACAGAGTGTTTGAACTCAGACACACAGAAAGGAAATACTGGAGTCACACCAAACAGATCACAATACTTTCCAAACTTTAAATACAATAAGAATACCAGAGATCAATGCTTAAATAAATTCTAAAAAAATATCTGTTATACATGTAACATATTTACATTGACTGTAGCATCTAGTGATTGTGTGTCAGAGTCCAGTGTCCATCCAAACTGACCTCACTGTTCATGAATACACCAACAGCTGCTGCAGTGAGGAAACCTGCTGCCTTCAGAACAGACTTCCATCACAGTGCACACGCTCTGAAATCACATGCACTACATATCATGTAGATGAGGAGAATGCTTTCACTGTTCGACTGGTCATCAATCAAAATGATCTGAGCATCGCACTGAAGTTCCAAAATCCTTTCACTCATGATTGTGTCATTGAAATGAACTCATAACGGATCTGAGCGAGTAATTCTTACTATCAGATATTTTCAAAGATTCACACCCTGATTCTGTAACAGCACGAAACTAGATTCCCTCTCAGTTGATCTTTTCAAATTCAATTCAGTTCCAGTGCTACAGCAGTCAGCCTGGAGGACATGTTGTAGCCTTATGATTAGACTGAATTTTAATTTATTTATTCAACCTGAAACAACATACTGATGTTACACTGGCTCGAAACATGTAAACTGAACTTTAGAAACGGCTGGCTGCTGTTTTTGACATTCAGTTTACGTGGGGGGAGCTAGAATTATCCAAGGAGCTCAACAGTAACTGAAAATCTTTATCACTGCAGCAAATTCAGTTTAGCTTTGTGAAAAAAAACAAGTGGGGTGATGAGATAGAATCATTGGCAAGTACGCACCTGATGAAAATCTGTTCCAGCAAATATAACATCTCACACACATTTCTGCAGCAACAACGTAAAGGTTAATATGCTAACTGTAGTAACAATGCTATCCAGAGTCAAACGAGGTTTTCTTTTCCTCATAGAGAGCAGAACAACCCTCACATGAGGTGGATCCACTTCCACTCTTCAGCAGCTGTTGGAGCTGTAAAAGGCTGAGCTGGAGAACAGAAGCAGAACACTGCAGTTTCAATGAGTGGAGCTGGATGGACAAACTGGACCATATCTTTCAGCGTGTACAGAACAGACCTGTGGACATTTCTTCCAGACAAGGAGCATAGTGATTGCATAGTCTTTATGAGCAGTTTTCAGTCCCCCTGGCCTCCTCTATTGTTGGTGCCTTCACACGCTGTCAAACTTGTGTTTTAAGTAGTCCTTCATCACCCTTGCAATCGGTAGATCCTCCAAGAATTTCAAGCTCTGAAGACCAATGCAGTGACGGATTTTTATTCGACACAAGTCTTGTAGAGTCCGAGGTTGTTCTGAAAGAGGAACAGAGACATTTATCACACAGTGGAAGAACACCTAACAGGAAGCTCTTTACAGCAGACTGACAGATCCACTGGGTCACTGATTCTATCAGCTTATTGCTTCATGCTGCTAAGTCAGTGTTGTTGATTATGTCTGCCAATAAGTGAAAAGAATCTACAGATACATGTTTGAACTATTTCATCAGCAGAGTCCTTCATGCATCCTGTAGTCTGGTCTGTGTTGGAGCACTGTGACATGGACCTGAGTTGACTGACAACATCACATCATGGTAAGATGCTCATTGGTGTGTTTTAAACCTTCATTTCTACCTTGTGTATAACCCCCATGGCAGCAGTCACATCAGCCATGCCTGGATCATGGTTTGTCCTCAAGAGCACAGGAAGTGAGTTTGGCTGCTGACAAACCTGGTTTTACATATATATAGGGATCATAACAGGATGGACCACCTACCCCATCATGCTCTTCATGGGAACGAACCTGATCAAGATATCAGCCTTAGAACAAACTAGTGGGCCAAGCACCTCGGGAGCTCACAGCAATCAGGAGATGGCCACATGGTCTAGAATGACTTTCAAGTTCAGAACATGGAGGAGTCTGGTTCAGGCTACTGGTTCAAGGTGAAGCTATTCTATTAACTGAGGAAAGTCCGATCAATGGCCTGGGAAAGTGGTGTGACAACACCCTCTCTGAAAACATGTCCGACACAGAAAAACAAGGACTGGCTGACAAAGATTCAACATTTCCAACATGGCCTGCCAGGACTGACGTGTTCGTTTCATAGGTGTTTCATGTTCAGCTCATTTTCATACTGTGTTTGGAGGAACAGAAACATTGAAGCCACACATCCATCATGAGGCTTAAAATGTCCCTCTTTTAGCTACAGAGTCTTCCAACAGCCTTTCAACAGCATTAATCAGTTCCCCAGATCACTCCGTGTCCATTCTGTTATCAGGTGTATGCAAACAGCTGGAAGAACCCCCTTGATTCCAGGAAGTGATCTATGTGGGTGTTATCAGTCTGATGTAGGTAAAGTCACTCCTCTGTCATGGACACTTCTTCACCTCGACCACAGAAACAACTATGAGCTGTAATACCACAACAAAACCATCATCATGGGCTTCAGAGGACATTTCATACTAAGGCCTGCACCATTCCACTCCTTCACTGAACTGAGTTTCAGTGGTTGATATCTCAGAACATCTACGTGCATGAAGATGAAACAAAGTTCTTGGTTTCAAACCTGTAACTCAAATTCTTGTAACGTAAGTAATACAGCACATCTGAAATGTCATGGTCTGTAAAACTGACAGCTCAAGAGAGAGTCTCATACCAAGGCCTCACAAGACTCTTAAAAGCTCAGTTGATGGAAAAGAGCTATCAACTGTCCTACATGGCCTTTCTAATATATTAGTACTAGTATCCAGAGTATATGAATGATGTACCCAAGACATGTTACATGTCAGTGAGTGCAGAGAACTCAGTGCATCAGGTCAACAGGCTGCCACAGTCATCATGGGACTGTCTGTAGAAGACTGCATCATGCTGCTTTTTACAGTGATTAACTGTGAAGACATCCCAAATCTAGACGGGAATTTCACCAGTGATAGTGATATGACAGGGGGCATTTCTCTGGGTGGAGCATGTCAAAGCTTCTGGTTTTGCTTTAAGTTGGAAGCTTTGAATGAGAAGAGTAGAAAGGAGCTGGTGCCTGTCCTTCTGTGTGGGACGAGCCTTTCATGGCATATGAATTAATCCAGGAGGTGGAGGTGTAATCAATAACCCAGCAGATACGTGATCTGGCTGAGGGTTAGCACTTTCTGAAAGGGCTTGTCTGAAGCAGCGCACAGCTCTTTGATATCTTTGATATCAAAGTTCAGGGGCTAGTGGAGGAATGCAGCCATTGTTCCTTTTAAATCATAATGCTTCAGGTAACGTGCTCTCCTGTTGCTCCAACCTGGGATTGTTCTGCCTCTGAACACTGGTCATTATAACCTGGTGTTGGCAAGCAGCCCTCATTCATTCTACATTTCTCAACTTTGTCCTCCACTCAACTTACAATAAAAAGCTCCATCACTTTTTGTACTAAACTTGGAATCCTTTTCTCCACCCCGCCCGCCCACTATCACAGACTTTTTTTTTCATGGCTAAGGACATTAACTTTTTGCTGTGCCACACCAAAGAAAACAAAAACGCATGCAAACAACTAGAGAACATTTAGAGCCATTAAAGCCAAGAAACCAATTTTGAAAAAGGGGTTCTTCCCACATTTACATTACAATCAGTGTCATCTGTATAACTGACTCTGTTCCTGATCCCACTGCTGTGTTGGCTGAGACCCTTCAATAGGCTGTGTGTTGAGCCTTGCTCTGGTGGAGAAACAGAGCTGCTGTTTGAAGACATCCCATGTCAGATGGTGTCTAGTTCAGACTGAAATGAAGTCACTCATTCTAACAAGGTATAAACAGTAACATACAAACATACCACAACCTTCTTCACCAGGTGATTTTCACATAGTGAAGGTGGTCGAACAGGACAAAGAATTCACTGCAGTAGACACATGTAGCACTGAGGTAAGTGTCTAGTTGTAAAGTAATATTTTGTCATCATAATGATCCATATTTAGCCAGCTCGAGGAAAATAAGTGCAAACATGTCAGTAGTGAATTTGGCTAACTAATATTTATTTATAGTAATTGTATTATGTTTTTTTTATATTATTGTTACCGCCACCATCATGCACTTTGTAGATTAGTATCTAAGTAATCAATGGATTATTTTGTAAAGATAATGACTAGTTGTTTGCTCCCTGTCCTCCATCAGTGGGAACAGGCACCTGTATGTAACAGTGTGGGACCTGTTTGAGTGACAGGCAGTGTGTTGGTCAGACTCACTGGTGACCTCCTGCAGGAAGTCCAGGCAGGGCCGGCTGATCCCAGACATGCTCACAGATACAGCTACTGGTGTCTGGCCCTCGTAGTTTCTGGTGTTGGTATCTGCCCCGTACGTGTAGAGCATCTGGGCGCACAACAGATCATCCCTGAGGGCTGACAGGTGGAGGGGGGTCTGGCCGTCTTCCAGACGTCCCAGGTTAGTGTCCGCTCCTCTCTGCAGGAACATGCGGCAGTATGAGTGGTTGCCTTTGATGACGGCATATCGCAGCAGGAAGCCATTTTGAATGTCAATGTTGGCACTGTGGTCCAGGAGGATCCGTACGCAGCTGGAGCGTTCACGGATGATGGCCAGCTGCAGCGGTGTGGTCCCTTTGTCACTCAGCGGGTCCACCTCGGCTCGGAACTCCAGGAGGAGGCGTACAAACGAGTCTCGACCATAGTGGGCGGCCACGTGCAGCGGCGTCCAGCCGTCGTTGCTTTTTGCATTTATAATGTCACTGCGAAACTCGGATTCCAGCATCAGTCGGGCAATGCGTGCTCTGCCATGCATAGCAGCATAGTGAAGTGCTGTGAAGCCACCGATAAAGTCCTTTACTGTGGGGTCAGCTGCACAGAAGAGAGTGAGAAGAGGGGACATGTAAAGTCACATACAACAGGAGCTGTGCCCTGAGGCAGCTGGGACAGTCCACCTGAACTCCAGTCTGCCACAAAGAACTTCCTCACAAATTACACTGCTGCTTCTAATATACAGCGCCCTCTAGCGTTTTCAGTAGACTATTGCACTCAAGATTTCTGACAAATATTGACAAATACATTTGAGTTTTGACACATTTATACATTCTGATTAGGAAAGAGACAAAACCTTTAAGCCTCCTCCAAGTATTCATATCAATTTCAAATGGGTATGAACAACACGACTTCAGAGAGAGAAACACAGATTTACACGCTAGTATCAACAGTCATTTTCCAGAACATTGCTTTCGAGGGATATCTAGATTAAGAGGACCAGTTCATCCATGCTAACAATAACAGCTGGAGAGAGAGTTTCAGAAAAGTGGCCAACAACTTGTGATAAAAGTGATATAATACCAGTGTTGAGATTGTGGCATTTTGTGCCACACCTAAGAAGCCAGGGAATAATTTACTTCAGCTTAAAGGCTTACCTAAAGGACAATTTCTCTGACCTTAAGAAGATAAATCTGAGGCATGTGTGCACAAATGGAAGTATAATTAAAGCATGTAAAACTGTAACACTTTGGTTCACCTATTTATACTACTAGATACTAGTAATGTCATCAAATACCGTTTCTTTACTTTATCATCTTTATTTCCTGGTTCACATGCAAACTTGGATTGTTCTAAAAGCGCAGCTCAATTAGGGACTTAAAAACACATACAACAGGCAGATAAACATGGATGCCTCGTGTCAACTCAAGTCTTTTGGTCAAGGAAAGTGTGTTATATTATCAATGATCAGTATTGTCAACAATCACATGACTAACATATCAACAAACAATTATCTTGTGTTGTTTAATGACATCACCACTCCTAAGTTGTAAACACAGGTTTTAAAGAGAAGGAACAGTCTAAATGACCTCTCAATGACCTGTCATTGAGAGGTCATTTAGACTGTTCCTGGTCACTGCCAGCCTCTCTGTTGTGCTGAACAATGCAAAGACGGTTACAGGACTAACTTGTGCACATACTGTATACTGGATGATGAAGACATGGCCATGTGTATGCAGGAAATGTCTCCAATGTCTCCAAAGTTGGAATTAGTAAATGTTGGAAATTTGGGGCTCAGCAATAACTAACCTGTTCTTGCTCATTTCTGAAATGGCAGGGTTACTGTACTGGTTACCTTCACATGTGCATTTTTGTTGCTTAAGGCTGCTTGCATTGTCTTCAGATCTATTTGACTGCATCTAACAGAAATATCCCTTCCATCATTTTGTCTGAACGTCCATCAAAATGAGGTGTAGTGATACTGTCAGAAGTGATTGTGGTGATTTCTGATTGTATTTTGATATTTTGAACTTCAAATGCTTTTCACAGTATCATTTGTATATATGTATATTCAAGATGACATTTTCTGTAGACGTATGCCATTAGTTCTTTGTGTTCAGGGATATTTATCTGACTGTTGTATGTAAATATAATGGACCTACTGAAGACCATGTTTGTGACGTGTTATATATTTGACTTTTTACCTTGAACAGCTTTCAACTAACATAGAGGTGAATGACAGGCTGTCTATTCCAGTAGAATAACGCCCTCTAGTGTTAGGACAAAAAACATGCCATGGAATAATGCTACCCACCAAATGAAGGCAGTAAAGAAAAAACAGACAAAGCCTCTGACCTCCATGCTCCAGAAAGACTCGAACACATCTCTCTTTTCCTTTGGCAGCGGAGAAATGGAGCAGTGTCCAACCATTGGCATCACGGATCTTAGGTGAGTATCCTTGCTCCAGCATTCTCCTGACAGTGCAGACATCCCCTGATGCCACTGCAGCCTGGATCTGCAGCTCCTCATGAAGCTCAGGGTTCCTTCTGCAGTGATGGTTCAGCATCCTGTCACATTTCACAAAAGGAATGTTCATCTGTGTCTCTGTCTGAAGTCAAGTTGCTGACTCATCTGCCAAGGCTTGGTGACCTGCCGGCTAAGCCATGAAAATAACCTACCATCCAATATCACATATTTTACATTGAACATTGTCTAATGCACATCTGGTAGACAGGTGCTGAGGAGAAGGAGGCCCTGCAGAAGAAGCCAGTGAGCTCCCACACACTGTCAGCACTGTTTACTAAAAAGCAGCGTTTCCTTCATGGATGCAATATGAAATCTTACATTTTAAAAACTGTTTTTGTTTTAATTTTCCAATAACTTTACATAATTAATTACATTACTTTACTTTTGTTTCTTGAAGAACTGTGGCCACAAATTGCCTGAGTATATCCTCAGGGTTAGTATTAGTATTGCAGAGTGTACAAAACATTCATTGCGCTGCTCAGTTTTACCCAGGGTCGACCAGCACTTTGACTTGCTAAAAGGACAAGCTCGTGTCTGTGCTCAGCAAAAGATGATTTGTGAGGGAAGAGGCTCCACTCTGTAACACAGTGTACAGTGTATCAGACTGGACTAACATATGCACTGACATTGATATGTCCATGGTAAGCTAATACTGGCCTATACATGCGCTTAGCAGATTTACACAATCAATATATTATAAATCATAGCAACACAAACAAGAGATACATAAAATGTGCCGAGCAATGAAAATAGGCAATACACAACAAGCAATACCAAACGAATAATATTTATTACCAAATGGGATTTATTGCTATGCTGCTTACCACCTGACTAACTCAGGTGAAGTTTAGCAAAAACCCACACTAAAGTGCAGCTCTATGTTAACACACAGTTAATTTAAGTAAACTAAAGCTCTGTATAAACTCTGCAAGAATAATGCTGTGTGTTCATCATTCCCAGCAAACCCTGCTTAAAGAAATTGGCTGTAGCTTTCATTTTTCTGATTTTCCGGTGCAGCCAACTGCTAAAGCATTTTTCAGAAATACAGAATATATAATTTTATCATTTAGTCTAATTGATTATCACAATAAATCTATTCATCTAATATTTTGATGCAAACATACATCACATCAGAGAATGTTTGCCCTACAATAAGTAGGTTTAGGTAGAGTGAGTTCTTTCCTTACTTTTCCTGTTTCCTTACAATCTAATAGGACTGAACCATGCACAAACAATGTAATTTTAAAAAAAAAACCATATTGCAGTTATTCTAATAGATGCTGTGACAAAAGTTACAATTTAAATGGGAATGGTGATTTTTGGATTTCATTTTTTCTTTAAAAAAAAAAAAAAGAAGAAGGAAAATGATTATGTGATTTTTGCTGAGGTCTGTGCCAAATAAGTCTGTTCCCTTGTGTCTGGAGAAGATGATTCACAGGCCAGGGAATCTCTGTAGCACCACAGTGTTTCATTCATAATGGTATGTTGGGATACGTTTATCAAAAAATTGCAGCTCCTGAGATTTGGATATCTCACTTGGTCGTATGACATTTTGATAACATGACTTGACTAACTGTTCAGCCCTTCAATCTACTGCAGTTTCAATATTTGGTCAAACATACTAGTTTACACTACAACTGCAATGGGAACTGTGATAATCTCAGATTTTTCCCCCCTGCAACTTAAAGCCTCCATTGACTGAGCAGCTTTTGTGGCACCTGCATACCAACCTCATGTCTGCAGATATGAGTCTTGTGTTGCTGCATTAGTCCAAATCGGGTTGTTATGAATTGACCTCTTTATTTTGTTAGGTAATCAGTAAGCCTCTTTCTAGAGTCAAAATTTAAATAGACCAATGTGACACCTTGTAAATAATAATTTCACAGTTTCGTCAGTTTGACTTTCCACACTTTCCAAGTGTGCAGCAGGTTTTAAGTTATTCAATGATATCTGGTGGCATACACATGATTTGTACAGGACATAGCAGCTGGATTTAGACTAAAGTGCAAATTAAACTTTTCGTGTAGCATCACATGGCCACGAGGGTGTGTGAGCTACAGTTTATCATTTGCCCATGTCCACAAAGGTCTGAGTATCAGGTGATGACAGTCCACAAGCTGCAAGAATTTATGACCGTGTGAACTTTACTCAATGATACATGTGAGCACGGCCACCTATGCAGGGTTGTATATACAGGCCCTATGCCACAGATGTAGTTTAAACCAGAGGATCTGAGGACACAGCGATGGAGATCCAGAGATCATGCTTTCATTCCAGATTAGACTGACTTAAACCCTGGCCGCTTACCAAAAACAGAGAAACAGCCCTAAGTGGTTCAAATTAAAATAATTACTTTTTTGTTGGAGTTTTTGAACAAAGGACAGCAAGATAAAAAAAATCTCTAAAGCGTACCTTTTGACCAGCTGAAGAGACGTGCTTCTCTTAGTCATATCGGAGCTGCACCTGTAAATATACAGCTGCACTGTCAGGAAGGCTCAGGGGACGAAGGAGGCTCTGACTCTGTCTTCACTTGCTTCTCCTGAAACACACACAACAAAGTCAGATTCTGTCAGTCAGCTGAAACGATGAGCTGTAAACATGGAAATTGTCAAACAATAATATTTACTTGGTTACTTGGTCAGACTATAATGGATTTGTTATGGACATATATTGCTATTACTAATAATAACATTAATGACAAGAATGTCAAATGAGACGAATGCAAACACTGGAAATGGCTCAAGTTTAAAATAAGGCTGACGTATTATTGTTAAATCAAATGACTAAACCTTGCCACAAGAAAAACTCTGCAGGATGTCAGGTCGTAACATTAAACACTGTAAACATTTATTTGCTTAGCTTAACCGGTTGATGACAACACAATGGACAATAGAGTGGCTTTATTTGCTAACATATCCAACAATGCAAACCACGCACAAGTAAACAACGATGGCAATAGCTAACAAAATCCGATGGAGCCACACAGGCAGATGGAGACAATAGGTTTCACATATGCAGAAAATGCAATGAATGAGAGACTCTTGGACAAGCCCCCTTGATATAAGGTTGTATTTATCCCAAGCTGCTAGCTACCGCTGGTTAGCCAGCGAGCTAACAAACTCAGTAGCGATAGCTCGCTAGCTTGAGTGGACTTTTCTACTCGCAGAGTTGGATGCACATAAATCCTAACACTCTGTGTGCATCGATGTTAAAGTTTGTTCTACATATTTACTGACAAACATAACTGCTTTGATACTATAAAACAAAGACTTACTTGACAGACAGTGAGCCGACGTTTAACTTAGCCAGTCAGCTTGCAGACGGGAAGAATCGGAGTTATCAAAACTGCATGTTTCTGTCGCTTTCAACTCCAATCCGACACTAAACTGCAAGATTGTCTGGTAAAAGTTCCCTAAATGTAAGTCTCAGCCTTGTTGAGCATCGTTTCCATGTTGAACAATCAGCTTTAACAACAAAGTCTCTCTGTGATCACACCAGTTTGACCCCAGCAGCAAAAACAGTACGACTTCCGCTTCCAGTCCTTCAGAGTTAAAGCGCCATTTCCTCAAATCTAAACCGACTACAAAATGATTATTTCAAAAAAAATTGTGAAACAAAACAGCAAAACTAAAATAAGTAAGATTCAGTAGAGAAGCAACCAATGCATTTGATATCCATTAACGCTCTATTAATTGAGACCAATTAAGTGGTATTATTGAAGAGCCACAATTTAGTGACATAGGCCTACTGGATAATAATGGAGACTGTAATGGATTTTTGCTTTCAGCTCAAAACTGTTGGAAGTTTAGTTTACAAAATATTCTAGTAAAGGATTTGGATGAACTAAGAAAGCAGAGAAGTACAGATTAGGTGGGTACAGTCTAGTCCAGAAGATATCACTATATCTCCCCTCTGGATTTGTACTGAACCCAAAGACAAAATACAACTATCATAAAGAAAGGAAAAATGATCATATTGGTTACTCAGTTCAAGCACATACTAAGAAGAGTAATAGTCTTCAGCGGGTAGGGTAGGTTAAACCAATCAAAGTAGTAATTCAGATTCAGCTGCTACAATCCAAAGTTTCAGATGAACACAAGCATTTAGAAATTATCTTTTAAGATAAAATAAGATAGCTTTTATCTATCTTCCTCAGGGGAAATTTACTTGTTGCAGCAGCTCGCAAAACAGGCAAATCAAAGTACTCCAAAAATAAATACAAATAAAGTGGCTTAGTTAAAAATAAAGTTCAATCTTGTATATCATGAAGAGGAAAGTTTAACTCAGGTGTGAGGTCTGAGGGCTTAACATCCAGAATATAACACAAAATATTGTCATGGTAGCAGACATTCTGATACAGGACATGGTGGCACAATGTTCACATTGCTCTTTTTCCTCTTTGAGAGTTGAAGGAAGTTGGAACCTAATACCTAACCTAACAAAACAAACAAACAGGCATTTTTCCTTTTTACAATATCTCCAATTTCTAAACTACTTCTTACCCTAGTTTTTTCTTCTAAAAAAATGAAAAGTATGCTGTTATTGTTGCTGTGTCCAATTCTTATTCTGCACATTGTTACCCGATCTGTCTTCTCCCTTTTCTTATCATACCATCTCTCTTAGTTTGAGTGTATTTCTCCCTTTTCTTGTATCATCCTGAACACTATTGCCACTGTTGATTTATTTCCATCTGCGCTAAGAAATATATTTTCACATTTTGATTAACGTCATCTTAGTTGTGGCTAAACATAATTTGACAACGTTGATAATGGAATGGTACCAGTCCCTCAGTCTCTATTCCTATTATTTTCAGATTTGTCCGTAACTTAAAATGTCCCTCAGAAATATGAAAGTAAAAGAGCAAAAATATCAACAGCAACAGACCATTGACATATTTTTCGTTGGTTATTGTTTTATTTCATTGTTGTCTAATGTTCCTAAACCTCTCCAGTTACCTTTGTGCTTATGAGTATGTGGCGAACAATATTTGTTTCCCGTGTTGATTGTTGGCTGCTGTTTTAAAAATGCAATAACTTCCGGACTTCCGGTTTCAGCTACAAATTCCTATTGAATAATGTTTGTATCAAAATAAAGAACCCATCGGTAAAGTGTCAAAATATCCTCGTCCCTCCACCTTTTTATGAAGATTGAGCGTCACTCCAAGTTCACTGTCATGATTTAAGAGATCATGTACTCACTTCTATTCCCCCAGAATGTAACGAGCTGAAATTTATTTTGAAGGCTCCCGTAACATACATCCGGTCTCATTGTGTTTACTCTTGGAGCCTTGGCTGAGCTTGTTGACCTATTTGTTGCGGCGCTGCTTCCGTGTACATCACGTGACAGGTGATTGCGGAAGCGCAGGCATCATGGAGCAGACAGCGGGCTGCAGAGCGCGAGCCGCCGGGAGACACGACTCTGTCCGCCTGACAGAGGCGTTCAGGTGCCTGCAGGAAGGATCATGTCCCACCCACAGTGCACCGGATGTGGCCTTGGCGATATTTACCGGGGTGTGTGGACTGCCGGGTGTGGACAGGGAGTGTGCCGGTGGCAGCAGTGTGGAGCAGAGCTACATCAGTGTGACTCTGGTGGAGAAGATCGCCTCCAGTGTGACGTATCAGAGCGTGCCTCCAGCTGTGGCCCTGTACAGCCTGGAGCTGCTGACTCTGCTGCTTCAACACATGGACCTCATGTCACATCTCGTGAGTCTGCGCAGTGAAACAATAATAATAATGATAATGGCATGATATGTATTTTCTACAGTGACATATAAGAAGCCCATTCTTCCACAGGTCCACCTCTTCCAGGCTGAGGACCAGATCCTGTCACATCTGGCTGCCAAGAGTGTGTCCACGTGTGTTTTCTATCATCTCCACACATCTGTGAGTTCTCAGGCTGGTTCTGCCACAGTTTAGAGGCTTTTAGCTAAGTTTGCTTTGAAAACCTGTTCATTTACTTCATTTACTGGAATGAATTAACTGCAGGTGTAGTAAGTGTGTCCACAGTCAACAGGGTTCCCCACGTTCTGTCATTGTTCTGTCAGTGTTTGTGTTTATCAGTATGTTCTCTGGTTCCTCAGGTTGTTCTGTTATTGTTTGTGTTTATCAGTATGTTCTCTGGTTCCTCAGGTTGTTCTATCATTGTTTGTGTTTATCAGTATGTTCTCTGGTTCCTCAGGTTGTTCTGTCATTGTTTGTGTTTATCAGTATGTTCTCTGGTTCCTCAGGTTGTTCTATCATTGTTTGTGTTTATCAGTATGTTCTCTGGTTCCTCAGGGTTCTGTCAGTCCTGTCTGGGAGCAGAAGTGTGTGCAGGCCTTTCACAGTTCACCTCCTGGGACTGAACTGGATGCCTGTTTGTGGTCACTGACCGAAGTCTTGAAAAGACTTCTTAGAGGAGCTGCTCAAGGTAAAGCCTCATAGATTGGTACGTTCATACTGTGAGCAGGAGCTGTCATTGAACATGAACATGAAGGCCAGAACAGTGTAAGCCAGTTGACTTCCTGTGTGATTCTCTTGTGTTGTTGTGTCTAATTTCTCACTTTGAATGTGTGTTTTCTTCCATCAGAGTCACTTGGGAAACTTCTGGCAGCCTTTGACTCCAGTTTAAGTGCTTTATGTTCAAAGTTTCTCCCTGAGGAGAGAGATGAGACGATGCAGAGTTCTCTGGAGTTCACCAGCAGCAGACAGTGGGGAACAACGTTCTGCCTCCTGCTGGACCTGCTGGAGGTTCTGACCGCGTCCACTCTGATCTGTGGAGCTGTCTGTGTGAGGAGCCAGAGATTGACCCACATCCACTCCTCAGCGCTCCTGACTGCTCTCAGCTGCTCCTCACAGCGTTTTGTCCAGAAGCGAGTGCTGCTCCTTCTGAAGAGGGCCGTGCTTCAGAAGGCTGGGGAGGACTGGGCTTTGGGAGAGGGGCCGCGGCCGGGGCCCAAGTATGAGCACTTCAGCTCTGATATGAGAGGACTGGCTCAGAGTGTGCTGACAGCAGTGGCTGCTGATTGGTTACACATTGTTCAGGTGGATTCTGCCTCTTTCTTTGGGGGGACCAGACACACCCCAGGTGATGGGGGTCACAAACCAGACTGTGTGATGCTGAGAGCCATCAGTCTGCTTCTGCTCAAGTCCATGGAGCTGCACATCCAGAGTGCTGGTGGAGCAGGTGAGAGTCCTCAGTGGAGCTCACAACACCAGCACACCAGCTGAATGAACTGTGTCTGTTTAATGTTGGATTGACCACATGAGAAGATTCTGGAGGAGTCGGTGCAGGACTGCACTGGGTGTGAAGTGTCAGGACATTTTCAATATAGCAGCATTGGTGCACTGTTTGTTTGTTGCCAGCTGGGGGCAGTGCAACATAATGTGAACATAACAGTGACTTATTATCACCTGATGAAGTTGACATGTAAAATGTGTTAGCAGAGCAAATTCAATCTGTGTTTGTATGGATCTGGTGAATGTCACTCACACTCACACACATTCACTCACACAGACACACATTCACTCACACACATTCACTCACACAGACACACATTCACTCACACAGACACACATTCACTCACACACATTCACTCACACACATTCACTCACACTCACACACATTCACTCACACACATTCACTCACACTCACACACATTCACTCACACACATTCACTCACACACATTCACTCACACACATTCACTCACACTCACACACATTCACTCACACAGACACACATTCACTCACACACATTCACTCACACACAGTGGAGTGTTGAGCAGCTAAAGAGCCAGATATTTCCCTCAGCAGTTGGTAGAGGCCAAAAACATTCATTCAACAACATTACATTCAGCAGGTGGCCAAAATAAGTCTCTGTTTGCTATGAAGTTTAAAGGATCAACTGAAGAGGTGATGATGATACGTCAGTGTTGTGTTCACACCATATTGTGCTGTTATTGCAGATTTAAAGTTTTGGGTAGATTTGGGTTATTATGTAGTAAAAGAGGAGTTCTGTATGACAGCCTGTATTACAGCATGTCCAGCAGGGGGCGCTCTGTCTCATGAGTTTCCCCTCCTGTGTTGTGTGGCAGCAGCAGTGCACGGTGCCACAGACGTGTGTGGACAGCTGCAGAGTCTGTGGGGCTTCCTGAGGAGGAACAGTGTCCAGCTGAGGGAGGTGACTCATCTCTGCTCCCTGCTCAGCCTGCTGTTTGGAGAGCAGGACGACGACATGATGGAGGCAGCCAAAGCTTTGCTCTCCGTCTTCCTCCAGCACAGGTACAACACATACATGCACATGTCAGTTAGTGTCAACCCCATGACTTGCAAGAGTTACTCAAATTATTCGAGGAATCGTTTCAGCCCTAATCCTTTTACCTGTCAACAAAATGTGTCCAAAAGGATGAGCAAATTATTACCTTCAATTTATTTGTTTTACACAGCTTCCCAAACGTTTGGAATGGGCATTGCATTTACTGCATTTTAATTTCTTTATAAACATCAGTCAAACAATAACCATTGGTGACAGATTCGACTAATAAACCCGGGGACACAACCAATGAACTTTTCACTGGGAGTGCCTCATTTTTCTCCAAAGGCTCATATATGAGTCAAATTTTCATTAGAACCAAACACTGTAAGAGCTGATTTCAGTCATTAAAGGATTGGTCACATTACACAGCCGTGAAAGACAATGTGACACACACACACACAGACACACAGACACACACACACACACACACACACACTCACACACAGTTCTGATATGAGTATTAAATAAATTCTGATCAGAGGAATCTATAGACTATAAACAACTTGTCCATGTTGAACAGATGTGAGTGGTGGCTGGAGCAGACAGAGACAGACAGAGGTGGGATGTGAACAGACCAGTCAGAAACCAGTCAGTGAAATTATCAGGAACAGATGTCACCCATTGACAGTGAGCTGACTGACCTGCTGGTCTCTCCCTGCAGAATGTGTTCTGGGCTGGATGGCTGTGCTGTGTTAGAGGCAGCCTGTGCCTCTGGCTGCAACCCTCACTGCCACTTCCTGCTTCTGCTGCAGAGCATCTCCTTCGACCACACCATCCTCCTGGACTTCCTCATCTCCACGGAAACCTGCTTCCTGGAGTACTTGGTGCGCTACCTGAAGTACCTGCGAGGTGACTGGCCGGGCTTCACGGCAGCATGTGGACGGATCAGCGTGTCACTTCCTGCCTCATGTGCTGCTGAGGTGTTGGCACAGACAGGTGGAGGTGTGCCAACACATCAGGCTGAACCCAGCTCCTGTGTCCAGCCCTCAGGTGACGTTTCACCAGTGGAGATGATCACTATGACGGCTGGCCTTCGTCTCGTCGACTACGCTAGTTCTGACGAGTCTGACCCAGAGAACATGGAATATCAGGAGGAAACAGGGACGTCTGCGTGTGAGCACAGGAGAGTTAGTGCCTCAGATGTAAAACAGGAGATGAGAGGACGAGCAGTCTCTGTCAGACAGAAACAGCCTGAGTCCTCTGAGGCAGCAGAGTCACTGAGTGGACCTGACTCTGCAGTGGAGCGAGGAGCAGGAGGCTCGTCTCTGCCGCGGCTGCAGAGTGAGCAAACATCCTGTCCGAACACTGCATCTCTGTCTGGACACGTGAAGTGTGAAACATCAGCCAGAGCCGTCCACTGTCTTTCAGAGCTGAGACAGGTGGTGACCAGGCTGCAGACAAAGAAGCTCTTCCCATACAACCCCTCTTCACTCTTAAAGCTCTTAGCACAAGTGTAGAGCTGCTCCCACTAATGGCTTCTGTCCCACTGCAATAAATGATGAAGCAATACAATGTGTTGAGTCTGTCCTGCCTTCCACCCAGTGCATGCTGGGACAGGTGAAAACAAGGAATGGAAACGAAATGATTCCATTGACCCAAAATTAATTGATAACTGTGATAGTTGTAAGGAGTTGTCAAAAAAAAAAAAATTAATGCCGCTTTAAGTTGATTTGACCTTTTTACCACCCACGCTATATAAATGTATACTCTACATATACACACACACACATATATATATATATATATATATATATATATATATATATATATAAACTCAACAAATCCTAGGCACAGCCAATACCAGGATGCAAGTGGATGACTGATGCAGAAATAACAATAACAGATAACATGATGGAACAAACAATGGAGGAATCAATGACTGGGAGAAATACTGCTAATACAGGATATAACATTGATAACACATGAATGGTATGCTATGGAGAGCTAATATATGTCAGAAGAACTCAGTGGTGGAGAGGTCATGACATTCTCCCCTTGTGCACATAATAAATGACCTTTTTAAAGGTATCTGCTTCCTCTGCTCCACAGCATCAGCCTCCCCTGACTCCACTGCTGCTTTGGTTTAGGCATTGAAAGCACATTAAGGGAAAAGTAGTTGTTTCAGTTAAATCTTACTCCACACAACCTTCTGCTTACGTCAAGTTCAGCATCTCCAATATTAAACCAAGACCCTGCTCTCTCCATAACTTTAACTTAGGTGATATAAAGAAGTTTACCAGTGATAGTAGGAAAACAAGTGAGCTACATTGTCAGTTCACATTTTGGGATATTCATGAGATTCATGAGATTTTCCTCATGATGTTGAGTAAAAAATGTAAATGAAGTGTTGTATTTTCTCTAAAGGAAGGTCCTGTTACAAATGAGCAGTGTCTACATAACAAGGATACAGAAGACATGTGTGGATAGTGGAAGAGACGACAGTCAGGACGTGAATGTTCCTCTTTTGACAAATGATTACCAGATGACTGATGATGCTACAGTCTCTAGAACTACAACAGGACTTTACATTTAGCTGTGAAAAATCGAGTGTGAACTGATAATTTTGTTTAAAGGAAGGTGATAGTGTAAAATGCTGGTTAATGAATTCCTGCTGTCCCGACACTCCTCTGGTTGGCCTTGATTGGACGGTGTTTCAGAGCAGACAACACATGAGTTACACATGTCACCTGTATCTCCTGACTGTCATGTCGAGGTCATCTCTCCACCGTTGATATTCCATAGAGGAGCTGTGTCGGACACAGTGTCAGGAAAGTGAGCGGCACCAGCTGCTCCTGGTCGAGCGTGAACTTGCAGTAGAGTTTGAATGTGACAGCAGAGTGCTCACTCATGTACTCAAATACAGGAACCATTTACATGTATACAAACCGTGACCAAGATGCAAGTGGCCACTAAGGCTTGGACACAGCCAGAGGTCCAAAGGTCTTGGACCTCTGAGGCAGCAGGCAAGCAAAGGCTGAATGTGCCAGGAGACAAGAACTTCCACATCCAGTAGAAAACACAGTGTCCATGTCCATGTCTGCTCAGCCGTGTTGTTACGGTTTTCTTTTAACAACTAGACTATTTCTTCCTTTTCCCTCTCCCTTGTTTACTGATTTTTTTGATTTGTGGATGAAATATAACAACTATATTTATATATATTTATATTTTATACCCTGATGATGGATGGAGAGATTCACTGAGAGACACGACTGCCCGAGATGAAAAACCAAACAGAGGCTTGTAGTGGAACAACACCTCACTAATACACCTCATGTTGGACTTTGCTTTCATTTGTCACCCATCTGTTTGTGTGTGTTCTGAATGTGTTGCAATATGTTTGAGTTTCAAATGAAAAACAAATATAACAGTGTGAAAAAAGGGAGAGATAAATAGCATGTTTTCAAAAGTACCTCTATGGTTCTGATTCATCAACAGTAACTTTCCAGGTCCCTCCACCTGGCAGCCGTCAATCATTAGCCTGGAGCGTCATCACAGTGCTGTATTGATTTTTGCCTGTCGTGCAGTATCAGTCCACTGTTTGTTTGGTCAGTCAGTGTGTCAGTACACACACACACACACACACACATACACCCTCCTGCACTGGAGCTGAGCGTAAACACCCACCTGTTTGCTGTTTGTTTGAGTCATAGTTAATATCAGTGTGAAGGGAACCAGCCTGCTGGAAATGACAAGAAGACTAAACTACTTTGGAGAAAATGTGGAAATGTGGAAAATGTGTTTTTGCTTGAGAAATATCACACTTCATTGTTCTTCATCACAGTGTGAGTTGAAGTGAAGGAGCCACAAGGAGTAAACAGTAACAGGAGTGTAAGTGGTTTTTTTTTTTTTTTTTTTTTACCTTTTTAAAGACTTTGAACTGTTAGAATAAGTGTAAAAAATGTTTGAAGTGTCAACAGATGAGTGTGATAATGTGTGAGTGTGCAGATGAGTTGATGTGTCAGAGCAGAAAACAGGTGACTCTTCATAAATAAAGCATAATGTTTGTAAAGGGATGTTCTCAATTCATTCACCTGGGCTAATATACAGTCCAGACTATGCTACTGTCACTATGTGAATGTCATGAAAAGTCAATCAGGTGACTTTTTTTTTTTTAAAAAGACAGCCTATTTTCCCAGGGGCCCCTGTGGCCCTGGCAGGTTTGCTTTGTGAGGGAAGCTGCTGTTTTCTTATCAGGAACACAATACAAACAAGGTTACTGGATCCCTGAGGGCAAAGCTTGTGTGTGTTGTGGCAATCCTCTAACTTACCTCGACTTCCTGGAGGGGAGGGAAAAAAAACGCTTCCCAGGTAATTGTGACCGTGCTGGGTGTGACGCTGAAGAATGTCAAACAAAGAGAGAGCTGGCCGCCTGTCGTAGCGAGGGAATAGAGGATTCTATCATCCGTGTCAGTTTCCCACAGCAAACACAGCAGTGGGCCAGCGTGGACACAGCCGCCCTCACCTGCTCTCTCCTGCAGCTCTGACACTGGAAAGGTAAGGCCACGCTCTGCTGTGACCTTGGGATGTGATTGAAGCCCTTTGTGGGTTTAACTGAAATGTGAGTGCTAGTTTTTTCTTCCTGTTCTGCTGTGAATGCTGCCTGCTGCTGGAGGATCAGATCCCAGAGTGAGGGAAGTTTGAAGCTGTCCCACGGCTCAGATGGCACAAATGACTTTCCTGTCCTGACAAAGATCAACACACAGATCCTGTCAGATCCCACTCGTGTAGTCTGGCCTCTTGACATCAGTTGTTTGGGATCAGATTGTTTGTGGAGGTTGAGGATGTCTGTCTTTGCTGGGTAAGCTCTGCAGGGCCGGCAGCTCTGTAAAGGTGGAATACTCGCCTCCAGGTAAATCTCCTTTAATGCCACTCCAAGCTCTGAACAAACGAGAGCAAATGGACAAGTAGAGAATGGCATTATTATTATTGTCATGACAAATAGATCCTTGTTATAGATGACAGAGAGGTTTTATCCTCCTCTGCTGGTACTTTAATATTCCCTCTGAGTGAGACTTCTGGCTCTTCAGGTCAGTTCAGAAGTGAATATCTGTCTTTTTGCTGTTTACTGAAGAGTTGATCTGTACGACCTGCAGGCTGAGCGCGATGTGTCAGGATGAGTCAATCCCTCATATATCTCAGTGGAAATGCTTGTACTCTATTCTGCCATCAGGATGATTCACAGCTGAAAAGGAATGTCCCCCTATTTAGACTGATTAGACTAAATGGAGACTATAATGCAAAGCAGCCATTATAATTATAAATATAAGACGACTGAGTCACTTGAGCTTCATCTGCAGCTTGATAGAGCCCTGACTGGACTTCCTGTCAGCCTGAGCCGGCCCAGTGCCTCCATACATGCTGTTTTACCTCCTTCCAGTACACACACACACACACACACACACACACACACACACTTATTGTCTCCATTGTGAACTGCTTTGAACTGTGAAGTGTTGTTAAGCTGCAACCAGGCGTTCATTGTCTGTTGTTGGAGTGTTTTTTCTCTTCCCCTCTCTCTCTCTCTCTGTCTTTACATCTCTCTCTCTCTCTCTCTCTGTCTCTCTCTCTCTCTCTCTCTCTCGCTCTGTGCCTGTTGAACTGGGCGTGGATGTGATCTTGAGAGTAAGGGCGGGACCACTGGGTCAATATTTGTTTAGGAAATAGACCTTTATGTACATTACAGTAACTGTAGCATCTGTGGCTGCAGGCGGCTGGCTGCAGCCTCTTTTTGGAAAGTTACTGCACCTCTTTATCTG